>JAQFYU010001077.1:0-16669 GCA_034694905.1 Ceratophysella granulata | reverse complement strand
TCCGACTTTACTTGTCTCTCACCATATCCGCTCAAACTTCACTGGCACACAACTCGTTAGAATCATATTAGGTATAAACCTTTTGAACAGACTCACTTATTAATTGAACTCGGCAGGAAATCCTATATTTGGGCCAAGGAGGAGGAGGTTACACTTGGAAAATTGAGTTAAATTTGGAAAATGAAATACAAGAATCTCATGTAGTCTCAAGAAATTGCTCCAGAGGAAATTGGAAAAACCATTCAAAACTCGCCCTTGGGAATACTTAATACCAATCGGGAGTGTCATTCAAAAGACACAAGACCAATCATAAATTCTAATAATAGACTCCCGGTGCATAACATGCAAAGGAGTGCTCCTGTTTACCAAGCACTTCTGTACACTTGTACTTTGAGCAATGGCAATTAACCCCGGCTGCACGCCCAGTACCTTCCTCCAAAATATTTTACAAAGATTGCATGTACAAGTATATTCGCCGTAACTTGGCACGTGTTACGTGGATGAATTTATTCAAGTACATGGATTTATATTTGGTAGAATCAAACTTCAATTCGATACTAAATCTAGATTTTGGCATGAGTCTTCAAAGCTTAGCTTCATATTCCCTTCAAATTATCAGCTATTTAAATCAAATGCTACAAACGACTCATCGTATTTAACAGAAATCTGAAGCGTGAGGCGCATCCAGAAATTCGCCGAATTCATATAAATGCCATTACATTACTCTGATGATTTTCATTTGTCAGTCGCTCTACGTACTCAGTAAGGAATATCAGGATTGAGGATCGAGATCCGGACTAAATCCCTGCACGATTCCACAACAGCCATGCCAGCCTCAGTTTGGAGATGAAAGAGAAATAAAAAATTAAAAGGAGTCGGACTAAGAAGACACACAATCACACGTCTTGTGTCCTATCCGATCTTCTCTGGCTCAGACTAGACTCATGCTCCGAAAGCGAGAAGCACACATAGTAGATAGCTGAGGCCGTTCGTTCTACTACTACGGCTCAAGCCTCCTTTGACATTTTCGTAGAGACGAAGGGAAGTGAAGTAGTCTCTTCTATTTCTCACTCCAATACACATTTGACCGACACGGCTCTTTGATAGAAGAGACTCAGAAAAGTGTGGGATCTTAATTTCTTCTCTCTTAAGAAGTTGGAGCAGACGGAGGAGGAGGCAGAAGGAAAGAAGAAGGAAGAAGTAAAAAAATCTGCTCAACTTAAATGAACCAAACTCCTTTACCAAATAAATAAGCTTTTCGTGACCTGAACATTTTATTTGAAGTGGATGGAATAAAGAGAGAAGAGAATGGGAACTCGATAAGGTTTCAGATATTAGATGACTTTTTCTGTCTTCTTCTTCCATCCTCTCCGTCCTCTAATAACTTGTACACACTTTCATAGAAGACACGACATCTCTGCCATTCCTTCCTGCTCATTACCTGGGCTTGGGCTCCTCTGTCTCAAATCCCAAATAAATGTCTCTCCCTTCAATTTATAAGCAGTGAACAGCATGGCGTACGGACTCAGGCTCGAGTCACACAATGCATAATGATACAACAATTACCGTCAGACCAGACCACTACTTTTTCTTCTCAGCTCTTCAAATAAACAATAAACTAGTTTTGGAAGTGATTTCCTCTCGCTCCCTCCGCCATTCTCTTAGGCTAAAGTCAGTTGGGCAAAATCATAACTTTGAGTTTTTTGAAAAAAATATACCACTTGGGCAAAGCAGAAAATATTTCATTTTTTGTTGCTCAGGAATTAAGGAAATTTACTATTTTAAATTAATTTCTAGAAAAATTCTGAAACAAAAATTTAAAGGTTATAAATTACATTTTCAAAGCAATTGTGAAGAAAAAACAGTAGAACGACAGATTCAGAGAGATGCGAATTTGCCTTGTTTTTGCTTACCCCTAGCAAAGCAAAAACAAAGCAAATTCGCATCTCTCTCGGCAGATTACTAGAAATCAACTCATTCCCATGTGAGTCATGATTGAGTCACGAGTTCGACAGTTGGGCAAAATAGAAGATCAAAAATACGGTTAGTTTATTTTTTTTTTAAATATTGGTTTTGGTTTATCTAACTGACTTTTGCCAAATAGACCGACTAGACCCTTCTTATCCTACCAAAGATTTTAGAGAAGTCTTATTTTATTACCATTCTTTCAAATTCAGCCTCACTTCCTTCCACAAAGCGAACATATAATTATGCTACGCAGAAATATAATTGCTCTGAGTTGGACTCGAATGTTACAGGGATTTACTACTCGGGTTCGACCACCAAACTGAACAGTTCACATCCGTTTCTTTTGGGTCTGAAACGACCCGACATTTCGTTTGGGTCAGCAGTAAGTCTCTGGTTCAGCAATAAATCTTTGAGTTGACGCAAGACGCAATACATAACTACATACCTTGACTTGACTGACTGTAGTAGTGGATCCAAGACCAGGCTTGAGCCAAAGTAGTCCATGAACCTCTTGCTTCTACACACACTATGTGTGTACTGGCTACACGAACGGGTGTGTGCTACACGATGAGTGCACCCGAGACCCAAACTATCCATCTCTCATACTTTGATGTCATATTAAATTAACCGTTCTTTAACGGATACTACCAGACCCGACTCGCTGGGCGTACTACGTACTACACATGTAGGTTCGTAAGAAAACTTTACGACTGTGGCACAGAACTGCATCTTGTACTTACAGAGTTGTACAAAGCTTCTGGTGTGTCATGGCAGGTAGAAAGCCGTCCAACATTGTTATGATGGAAGATGTAGCAAAGAGAGGCTGCTGGTCTGAACTGAAGGAACCCTATTACTTAAAACCAGGACTCTTTTCTCTCAAGCTTGTCAATAATTTCCTTGGAATAGAAGTTGGTAGCCGTCAGGTTGATTCTGGCTGTTGGCCCCAGAACCGTAGCCAAGATGGCCAAACCGAGCTTTTTTGGAACAGTACGCCATTTACCATTCCGCTCTCATCTTCCTCCTGCCTCTTCTGCCGTCAGTCCAGTTTTACCAGAAAAAGTGCCTGCTGTGAGGGAAAAGGCAGGCCAGGAGCCAGCAGAAGCGAAGCCAGAAGTACATTAAAAAGACATCATCCACAATGAAAACAGAGAAAACCGGGTTTTTTCTTATAGGACCTTTCTGTACCTACAACTGAACATGACTTCTGTACTTTGTCTTAGCTTCATTTTGATGATGATGGCATGGTAAAGGCAAAGCAGCCTGCTTAATGGATTTGTATTATTGATGGATCTTCTTCCGACCTGCTATACTGAAGGTTAGCCTAGGAGGAAAATTGGACTCCCTATTGATATACGGAGGTTGTAGGTAGGTCATCCCAGAATTATATAACCTGGGCACGGACTGGCGTGTATCAGCTGTCGGTTCTTTCAGTTCAGTAGTGATGTCTTGGGAGTACTATCGTGGAATCTACTCGAGACGCAGAATATAGACCACAATTTGTCTCAATGCATTTGACATTAGAAGATGATGTTACTGTTCCCATTCAGAAAACAGTCAATGTTAATAGCTGTTAGATTAGCGTTTCAGTTCGGTTTTGCTTGATGGAAGTGAAATGCCGTGTCGCGAAGCGCGAATTGTATTGACAATTTGTATTTTTTTCTGTAACTCGACATACGTGCAGCGCCGTTGAATGCGTTTTTCATAAATGCGGCATGTGTTTTATAAGTTAAGCTTTTACGCATTTATAATTGTAGCCGTTAGCAGAACTGATGCGAATATTGTATATTGCTGTCAATACGATTTTGAAGAGGTATGACGTTACTTTGAATTTTAAATGCTCAATGTGTCTGCTACATGTAAAAATATAATTGCTTCACTAACCCTAGGTGTCAGGGCGGTATGCAATTAGCACCGCATGCATGCTATTAAAAATGTATTATGTTCCATTTTGAAAAACACATTTTGCAGGTATTCGTTTTTAATTCAGGATGTGAAAATATGTTATTTCGTCTGTTGTGCAAGTTCCAATATCCAATTACGACTGAATGAACGGTAGGTGTTTCTGTCTGGTCTCAATTATTTGGAAAATTTTAAGTTCTTAGTTCAGCTAACAGACGGATTTAATAGTATACAAAGACCAGCATATTAAATATTACGAATTTGCACCTGAGCATTGTGTACTGTTTTTGTCTTCGTGGGACTTCCCATAAGACTACACCACAGAAACTCAATAAACGACTTTATAGTGGAAAATAAATTATAGAGCCGCTGTGTGGAGCCCCATAACCATAACAAAGTTTATAGGATGTCGAAGAGTGTTAGAAGTGTAGTCAAACACCTTCGAACCTTCTGCTCAGTGGGAATGGTAATATTAATCGAATGACTGATGTATGTGATGACCTTTTTACCTTAAAAAAATCTGGCTCGAATGAAAATTAGGACTTGGGCGAAGACCACACACATGTGCACTTTGTATATTCGTACATCACCTCAGTTAATTAATCTGAAAGTAATAACTAAGATGGGAGTTGTGTGGAAAAGCCATTGGGCTCAGCATGGAATGCTTTAAGACTCACACGGCTCTCCTTTCCTTTAAATCAAGTTCTTTTTACGACCTTTTCCACTTCCATATAGGTCCCGGACTCGCTCGAAAATGTTATAATAATCAGTTTGAAAAGAGAGAGAGAGAGAGAAGAGAAGGAACATAATTAAATAAATCAGGAATTCAGCAAAGGGCAAAGAAGCAGGACTTGAAGCATTACTCATTACTGGAGTTACGATCGTAATAATAACATTATTCATGTTCGTGAGCTTGGAGGAAAAAGTTCATTACGTTATGCAAACACTTGACAGGACGACGGACGGAGGGCTTCGAGCATAGTAGACGAGAGAGGCCAATATGAGTAATTTTCTCTCGACTAATTGCATATGGCTAAGGTTCCAATACACGCAATTTGCACATTCTCTCCTACATTGTTTCAAATAAAGTGGGGAGGAGATTATGGAAACGCAGAGTAAACTTTTTTTTTGCTTCTACGACCAAGCTCAACGGAGTGAGGTTGAAGGTTGATTCGTACACCTTGAAAAGTGATAAAAGATAAATTATGGCATCTGTGAACATCAGTTTCGAGCTATAAACTACCCATGCACTACTATTACTATAGTATGATGTCACTTTCCAAAGCCAAGATGTTTACTGCCCAGCATCTACGCAATACGCGCAATCTTCGTGAGAATCATCAATCCTCACAAACAAAATCCTATTGTCTACGGACTTGTTTGAAGCCTCCGTCGGCCCCAGCAACCATCAGATCCAGGTACTCCTACATCCTGGCTCTAATAGCGACAGGATTTTTGTTAATGCAAATGCTTCAACTTCTCAAATGTGTACATGGAAGACGGAGGGAGCAGAGAACACAGAACAATCATAGCTAATTATTGTCATGGCATGTCATGATGCCATCGGATCCTAAATAATCATCAAAATATAGAGAGAAAAAAACATCAACATAAAATTCTCGCGTGCGGCGGAGCCAAAGATTTCTTTTTTGACGAGATACGTGGAAAATTGAATTCTGAGACAAAACAATGAAACAATTTGTCATTCGACAGAATTGATAATTATCATTGTTATTATTTCAAAAAACTTGTTATAACTCTGAGCAAGTGGATGTGGCGTCATGGTCACGAGAGGAGTGTTTGGAAAAGTTAACTCGAAGCACCATGTCTGTCGACAGATTTCTTCTCAGTGTTAAGATTAAAGAAATGGATTTGCGACAGCGGCGCTAGATAAGATAAATAATTTCATATTAAATAATCATCCTGTCTCGCACAGATCAAATATAATTTTTCCACTGAGTAAAGTAATCGCAAGTCAATCAAAAATGATTCCTTTTCCTGGTAATCTGGTTAAATATACAGTATATTGGGGCAACGTGAGACGCTTAGACAAGTCACAAGTCACAAATGTTTATACTTCAACTCAACACGTCTGTGAAATGGACAAAAAAGCCCAAATAAATTACGCCATCGCAACCCTTTCTAAAAGTCAAGGAAGGGCTCGTATGCGCTGGAAGCAGTCGAAATATACTCTAAAATATGCACCAAAATTTCCGAAATATGAACTAAAATATGCAGCAAAATTTCCGAAATTTGAACTAAAATATGCACCAAAATTTCCGAAATATGAACTAAAATATGCACAAAATAGGCGTTTTTTGACAAATAAAAGCTTACTAGAAAATCCAGTCAACAAAGTAAAAACCCAATAAATTCTGAAAAACATCAATTAAAACCAATTCGCGACAGTTTTTAGAATTCGAAACCGAAGATTACCCAAATCTAAAACCCGACGAAAATTAATTGCATGAAAAACTAGTAAAATAGAAACAATTTTATTTTTAAATATAAAAAATATGTCAAAAAACTTCAAAACATGCACCAAAATTAGATACATGTCAAAATATGCAAATATCACCTAAGTAAAACCTTAGAATATTCATAAATGTGATGTATTTTGTTTTGGTTTTTGTAACCAGGTTGCTATGAATCCTAAGTTCAGAAGCTCGTACCGAGTCCCAAAAAATATATATTAGCATAAGAGTTTGTTCCTGTTAATTAAACCGAAATAGTCAGCTCTGCAGTCAATCTTCACATATTCCTTATCGGTCATACACTGGCCTAATCCTAATCAAACCATTTTGGAACTGTTTTCCTCTATTCCAAAGCTTATAGTATTTTGATTGATTAGTCTTCGCGTCAAATCATTTATCAAGCCCTTTCTACTGTCACTACGTTGAGTGATAGTTATGTTCGACTCATGTAAACTCAACTCTGGATTTTCACACACGAACACGACTGAAAAAGCTGAGGTAATATTTTTTACAATAGTGATTGAGCCAAAGAATATCAAAATTCTTACCTTTTCAACCTCTGGTTCTTCGTTCAGTGAGTGTGTCTTCAATTTATGAGTCAGGAATCTGAGCATTATTCCAGGAGTGGATCAGTTGAAAATTATGTTGTCTTCGTTCTTCCTGGCGAAGAGTAGTTTGTTAGTTGCAGTTATAGTGTAGCTCTCAGGACTGATGACTTGAGTCAAGTAGAAAACATGACCAAACGTTTATGCTGATCTTTGAAAAATCTGGTAGAGTTCGTGGGAAACGTGATTGGATTCGAATTGAGTTCTCAATCACGACGGTTTGGTATGGCAGCTTATTAGTGGCAGTAGTTTGGGAATTTTTGGAATGAGAGTTTTGAGAATACAATAGAGTTCAGTTTTAGGTTCGTATTTAGGCAGAAGCTGTAGTCTGTTGAGTGTCACAGGCACACAAAGGTTGACTGGCACTGTAGTAAGGAGTTTTGTTCTCGTTCCGCGTCCTCTTCAGTGGAAACTGGTGATTTGCTTTTTCCCCGAGTTTTTCCAAAAAATTCAGAAGGAACAAAGATGTGTAGAAGTTTTCAAGGAGAGACAAGAAAATCCGATGACACTTTAATTCAACACAAGTTGTGAGTCTCTCTGGTGCTATTTTTCATGGAAGGGAAGAGAGACAAGAAAAAATAACATTGTAAGAAAAACTTAAATAAAATATAAGTGAACTTAGATTGCATGTATAGATTCATAGACGGAGAACAGAACTTTTTCGTCCCTTTTGGATATGCAGACAACTCGAAGAAAAGCAAGAAAGGCTTTTAGTCAGAATTCAGAACTATCCTTGTACAATGTACTTACTGTACATGGAACAACTCAACTGACTGAGGCTAACGGACTAAACGAAACTCTACCAACAAGTAATATGGTTCAGAGTTCAAAGAATATTATTATTTTAATACACCGTTTCTTTTCGTGCTCTGATTTCCAATGAGATATGTTTTCATTCAATTTTGACAAGAAAAACTGTCAGCAATGAGTTGTAACAATAATATTTATTGACAAATTATGTTCATTCAATGCCAGCACTACAAACTTCAACCGAACCACATGAGGTTCAAAGATCAGCTCAATTGTTCCAAGCAAGTACGGTACGGATACTTTGAATCATTAGTCACAAGCTTGTATCTTAAAATTACCATTTTGAATGCAAATATCTAACTAACCCTCTGACTTTATATTAAAATATGTCTATAATTTGACGGAATTTGTTGAACTTGATCAATTCTTCGAGTCAATTTTAAATTTTGAACCAATTGCTTTCTACATTCTATATTGTAACAATCTTCCAGTTTTGCAAATGCAACCGTAAAAGAAATTCTAAAGCGAGTTCGAAATCTGATATAAAAATTTGATTTTGAGAAATGTTTTGAAATCAGCATTGTAAGTATGTACTTCTTAACATCATAATCAATACAAAATTCAGCGACCTTTCGTATAGTTTTTTTGTAAATTTTACTCTCGAATTTCAAAAATTATCCTAATTTGATGAGGTATTCAACTAGTTTTGACTTCATTTTTTATTTTCAAGTACTTATTTCAATTTTTTTTGCTGGAATTTGATATTACGTTGCGAGTCAAATACAAGTTCCAAAGCAAATTTTAAATCTGAACGCAAGTAAGCAATATTATATTGAAATACTAGATACGTACAGCATTTTAAGAAACTTTTGTCATTTACGCATTAAAAAATGGGAAAATGAATTAAGTACTTAGTAAGTACCGTACTTTTCGATATCCTGAGTTTTGATTTTTTTCAAACAATAGGTAACAAAGTTGCAAATACTTAACACAAATTTTTTCAAATGTACATAGATTCTTATAAATAGATTGAAATTCATCAAAAAAATGGAAATCGCTTTCTCCAAAACAAACTCGGGTATTTTTTAGGCACTAAAATTTGAAACTTCAAAAAATAAAACTTCAAAAAATGAAGTAAAACGTATTTTAGTTTGATTACTTGAATCCGGCAAGAAATACTTCGAAATTAGCTCCATTTCTCACCAAAATTAAATAATTTACTTTTTCAAACAATTAGATAAAATGAAGAAAATTAATATTTTTCGGAGAAAACTAGACACCGACGACCCATGAAATGAGAAGCATATTCAGAACAACATTTACAATTCGAAGAGGGTTTTGTGAATGAATACAATACAGTACATCCAAATTCGGAATAGAATATAAGCAATCCACTTTATGCAAGTACTTACCCAAGAAGTGAGTTGACGTGAATCTTGAATGAGGTACGCTGAATTTCAGGTATTTCGTTTATATACTTTTTGTTGAATTTATTGTGCCGTAAATACGAGTTCAAGTATTAGTTTCTGAGTAAGAGTCTTAATTTATTCTCAAACTTCTTTCCTAACAATCCTTTTGTATCTGACTCAAAGTAAAGAAATAAGATCAAACCTCCACACCCAAAAAGTTTGACAATTTCTTACAGAAAGCAGCGTCTTCACAGAAAAAGTTTGTATTTGAGAATAAGTGAACTGGACTTGTTGAGTTTAGAGATTATTCAGCTCGGTTTGTTTGTAGCCGCTTAGCTAATTGTACTTTGAAGCCAGGTCGGATCGTCGTTGTTTTTCTCTTCCTTGATTAAAGTCTGTGATTAATTTCTTCACACTTTTCGAGTCTTTAGTTCAAAGAGTCAGATAAGAAGATGGAACAAGTCTTCTGGTCTGGAGCTTTTTTGGTGAAGGCTTTAGAAAAAACAACACACAACTTGTTTATTTTCCTATCTCGTCCTTTTCCCTTGGAATTTGGATTTGGGATTCAATTGGCTTCTGCTCCTTGACGGCTCAGATGAACAGAATTTGAGTGGGGCCAAGGAAAAAACCCGTGTAGGTGTTTAGTTAATGGTTTCTTCGGTTTTGTTTCATTTACTCTCAACGCTCCCTCCTCTCTTTAATATTTTCCCTTGAACAAGTTTATGTAAAGTTGGAACGGGAGGACCTTCAGTACGCCGCAATGTCTCGACGTAATTAATGACTCTTCTCAAAGTTTGGGTTAGGAAGTATTCGACGGAAATTAATCAATGTTGTCTACAAAAGTCTGGAACAATACGGGAGGACAAAACTTAAAAAATAGTTGGGCTAAATCCGCCTAATGTTCTATATATTTGGAGAAAGTTGCGAGGAAAATTGGGAAAAGGCCTATGTACTTTGTAAGGAGAGTTGTGAAATTGTTTCTAAATTGTTGAATTTGGGAGATGTGTCTTGGATGCCGGTTAACTGGAGACTAGTTGGCTGTCACACCCTGCCCCTGCTCTAAGTACTCCTGTCTTGCTCAGGATTTGGCAAGCCCAAGCCTCATTTGTATAGTCTGGGGTAATTTGAGATACCCTGTCACTCTCTATTTTTTCTACAAGTATTTTGGCTGGACAAAGGACGGGAGGGGGTTATACAGCTACGAAGGAAAAAGCTTTTTTTCGGAACAAAAATAACGTGTGTTTCCCCTTCGAGAGTCTGCTCAACACTGAGACGACTGAGTTGGGACCGGTCTGGGCTCCAATGCTGTTCTGAGGTTCGCTCTGCCCAAAAAACCCTTCAAAAACTTTTTTTACACATTCACACACAAAAACTACGGTTGCGTATAAGTATAGTAAACGAGTACGCCAGTCAGCTGCAACGGAGTGGACGAGTCCATTTGGGTTGAGAGGGGTGGAAGGATAGAAGTTCATTCATGGTTCTGGCCTGCCCTGCGGCTCTTTCCCCGCTCAGGGGGTGGGTCAGGTCATGGGACAGGCTGTGTACCTGCGTAGGTCCGTCCAGGTCGATCCAGTCCTCCAGGGGTAGTACGAAAGGGTCTTTATTCCTCAATGACCTTGTCAAGACTTTCCCTTCTCCATTGAGCCGGAGTGAGCGTGTCCACAACCCAAACGTAAAAAAGCAGGGGAGAGTCGGAGGAGCGTGAGCCCTTGCGCAGCCAGCCCTCTCGTCTTTCCCCCAGAAAAAGTTCTTGGGTTTGGAAGGAGGGTGGGCTAGTTGGTGCTTGGGACAAGGGAAGACTCCAGCTCCCTCGACTTTGTGAATGAAAATCATCATCATTAAACTTCTTCTTCAGTCTTCCTTTTCCCCTTCTCCTCCGCCTCCTTTTTCTCCGTGTGTACTCAATCCGCGGATGCTCCGTGAAAACCCCCAAATCCGTTTGGGTGCGTTTTTGAGCCTTCCAACTCCTCCGGCATCCGTCCGTCGTCCGTCTCTCCCCTTTCACTCTCCAGCCAACAGACTTTCTCCAGAAGAACCCAAATAACACAATGAGTGAGTGAGGATGCGAGTATGCCGATGAAATGAGAATCAATACGACAACAGACAGAGTTTTGGCTTTATTTATTGACAACATTGGACGACGAGAGGGCATTAGGATGTACTTACTCTTTGCACTTGGTTAATCATTCTTTCACTCATTTTTCGTGTGATGCCGGGCTACGTGAAGGCAATGAATTATTAAAACAATATCAGTGCGCATTTGTTTCAAATAAATACCTGAAGAGAAAGGGTTAATTTTAAACCGACTAACCAAAAAATATAACAGCTACTTAATCAATGATTTTATGACCAGTTAGAACCGATTGAGCAGAAAATTTATTGACTAACCTAGAATTTTAGCATTTGACCATTTGAATGATTTAGGTCATGATAGTTTAGATTAAGCGGTTAGATTCTCAGAAGACATTAAACTGTAGGTTCAGCTAATTGATTATTTTGTAAATCTCTCTATTTTTTGGCCAACCGGGATAAATATACGTCGAAATTAAAATCAGAGATTTCCTTAGAATAAAAAATACGGCAAGTTGGCATATATTTTAATTTGGCGAATTGCTGTATTGGTTTTTACTTTGGCCAGTGCATCGCTCATGTGAGCTCAAATCATTTTTAAAAAAATCAATCCCGAAACTCAGTTTGATTTGAAGTACATAATAAAATAGTACGTTCTGGTTCTGGTCATCATTCTTGCTTAGACGTAAGGGCGCTCCCGTAGCTCGAATCAATCATTTAAAATTGTCAGGTCCAATGCAATGGAAGAGTTATATTATTCTATATTATTTTATATTATTATTTTATTGTTTCTGTCAAGTCTGGCGTATTGTACCTGAAGCTGAATCGAAGCCGGTTTGAAGTTTTCAAGCATTCATGTGAAATGTGAAAGGGTTGAACGAAATGGAATGTGGAATTGATAGAAGAGAATGGGATACACGTCAGTGCATTGTTAGGGCTACAAACCGAGGCAGCGCATTGTCTTCGTGTCACAGACCATTGAACACGGACATAAACAAGACGGACAATTGATGGTTTTGGAATTATATATATTTTTAGACCTCATATTTATTTTTATAAGGCTGACCATGGGAATTGGCCGGTACTTGTAATACTTTCTGATATGACAATGTCTGTCATTGTTTCATACGCTATCAATCTCTTTGGATGGAAGTCAAAGGCGATTAGCGTCAGATTCGAAGTCCTAGATCCTCCTTATTTGTAAATATGTATTAAGGGTGTCAATCGTTTTTTGTGTTGCTAATGGTTTTTACATGCTTGCGTTAGGCTCTAGCCTAGCTCTGTTCTCCATTGTGCTTTCCGCATAGATTGATATGGAATGGGGATTGATTGGTCTGGTTTCATCTTCGTCCTCGCTCTTTGCATTATTACTCTGTTCGTATGTAGTACGGGGAGTGGGACGCGTATAAAATATTTTCTCATTAGCCCCTTTGTCATTTTATGACTGAGCTTTCAACGCGCGTGTTGGCGTTGGATCTCTGTCTCTCCACTTCCACTCCTGTTCGTAATGACATACTTGGAATCTCGAATCATTAACTTTGCTTTATACTTCCTCCATTATATTCCACTACCTATATATAGCAAGCTAGAACGGGAGTAGCTCGTATTGTTCCTTTTAATTATACCATTACTTTTTTTTCTAATTTTCTGCCGCATTTCTGCTACAATTGATTCCACGCCTACGCGAATCCTGGGGCTCGAGCAGAGACACACAATTTATTTTGCTTTCTCTCTTTTCTGATAATCCTTGTCCGACCTTTTCTCGAGCCGAATGTCATGTTTCATGTTACATGTTACAAAAGTATTCGGCTATAGAATAAAAATGCGCTTTGGGAATTGATTTTCTCCACCAACACCAAAGTTGGGCAATATGTTTTTGTACACTCTGTAGTCCTGGGCTAGAGTATTTGTAATTATTTAGTGTCATGAATGATAGAAACGGAATTCCATTTCCTGTCGCTTCTTCCAAATTTCTTTCCGAATGGGTTCTACTCAGTTTTAGTGCAGCTTTAGCAAATTCAATATTTAATAGAGATACTTGGTTGGTCGCTTCCTTGTGCTGGGGTGATGGGACGTAGTCGTGACTCGTTCTTCCCCACATTGAGTCAAACGTGTTTGTTTTGCAGAGTTGACTACCTAACTATAATTTGGTTTGAGATACATGCGTTCTGTACACTCGAACATGCAGTCGTCCTGGTAGGTGGAGAGGACAGGAGACCGCAGAGCGTATAATCGAATTACTAATTAATTTATTTCCTCTCTCTTCTGCCTCTCTACTTTTCCTTCTTCCTTAATGTTCTACATCCAGACCCCGTGTATTTCCAACATGCAAACTCCAATCAAAATGTGTCGACTAAAGCGCCTTCCGCTTCCATGCTCCCATTAACTATGTATAAATAGTAAAGGCCGGATCAAGGTCTAACTCTGCAGCGTCGGTAGGAAAAGGCTCGTATGCACTAAAAACTGTCAAAATATGTACTCAAATATGCACCAAAAATGCGCCAATGCCCAGCAAACTCAATTTTCATACAAAAATACGCATTTAAATTTTTGAACATTTATTGCTTATAATAAAATACAAGTGCCGAGATTCGTTAAGCCTTGCATGTGACACTATAATAAGACAAATTCGCATCTCTATGGATGAGATATGAAAGGCCTAATTTCGTATATCAACTAAATATGGTAATTTTAAATCATTCAAATGTTGCTGGACCCCTTCCATGACCTTTAAATCGATCGTTTTTTTTGCGTTGCTGCATTGATGACTACTCTCTTCTGAATACGCAGTTTACCTGTATTTATGGTAATATCCAGTTTGGGGGCCACAGGGGTCAAAGGTCAAATTTGAAATACAAGAGACGGGATTTATGTTATCAATTTGTTTTCAATTTTCCCGTCATTTTGATGTATTACTCTATGTGGTTGAGTGTATGAGAACGAGAGGGGAAAATGAAAACGAATTTTTTCGACTTTGACCCCAGATTTGACCATGAAGGAAGGGTTGAATCATCTAGGTGATACGCGCTATCCTATCTTCATTTCACGAAAGCTTTTTACGCCGTATCGATCTCCGTTTTAGCTATCCAGGTACATCGATTCCCATGCCATAAGCAAGAAATGTCAACTAACTAGAATTGAATACCTTAAATCAGCAATGTAGCAGCCATGTTAAAGAATTAAAATCAAAATTAAGCTGCAAAATTTTTGAAGTTTAAAGCAGTAGGATGCAAAATATGATTTTAGGACTCAAAAATATGCTCCAAAATTAGATCTCTATCAAAATTTGAAACAAAAGTGCTAACATATGATTAAAAACTCCACATAAGCATCAAAATTCGATAAGCATCAGAATTTGCGTTAAAAGTATTATACTACGGCTAAAGAGCCAAAAATATACCCAAAGTTAGATAAAGATCAGCGTTTTCGGTAAAATTGGTAAAATTTGATTGAAATCCTCAAAATATGCACCAGAATTACATAAACTATCAAAATATGTAACTTAGTACAAACATAACACGTTGCTGTTGGAACCGGGCAGTCGGTGTGAATGGTTGAATCTTAAATTCAAAATCTACAGTGAAATCCCGAAAAAAAATACGTTTTTGCATGCGAAACCTTCTTTAACCTTTCAAACATCTCCTTCTCTGCTTAGATTACCTCTCTTTTTTCTCCATTCCTTCTTCTAAATCTAGAATGTCCTGGCGTCAGCTAAAGTTTCATTACGTGACATTAGCCAAAGTGATATTGAGACATTTCACACACCACACACCACACTTATAAGATTAGGCGAGTATTTATGGAAGAAGTTTCGGGTTTCTCTATTAGCTCTTCGCCTGGCTTAGGTAGGAAGGTTCTAATTTATGTATGACCATGCCCAAATGTCTCCCCGTAATATGAGGCTGAGGGATTAGAGTTCGTACAGTTCTCTCCTTTTAATTTTTTATCACTCGGGTTTTTGAGGAAGAAAAACAAAGTTTTAAAGTATTTACTTATCGAACCGTGTGGTTCTGACTCGGAGGAACCAGTACTTGTACGACCAGAACAATGGCTTTCAGTCTGACTACTTTATTCTTATCCCTTTTGACTCAGTGGCAGTTTCATTTCATTTGAAGGAAGAGAGAGACAAAAACTGAAACAATTTGAGAAGAAACTTACCTTATTTGGCTCCGACTCATTCTTCTAATTTTTTCATCTCTCTTCCATTCCCATTACCTTACATTCTAAATTCTAACGTTCTTAGTTCTTACTGCTCCTTGCTCCTGCTTTGGGATCTATTCTATTCAACTTTCAAGCCGTACGTACATATGCCTCACATTTCCACAGATCTGGCTCCAATGCTTTTACCACGTCCCTATCTCTAATAAATGAAGTTTGTTAATTCATTCTCTCCTTAAGGCTATCAGAATGTTGGCTCAACCCCCTCTATTCTTGTTCCAGGACTGACTATAAGGGATAACACAGTACATGGTACATGGCTCTCTGTTCTGTGGAATGAATGGTATGCAGATTATAAAATAATACCAACTGGTGATGGTGGTAGTTTGGAAAAATATAATCAAGGCGCAATTTGAACTGTCAGAGAGAGGGAATTAAGGATGGGATGCCTAATGTTCTTGCTCGGCTACTTCCCACCATCTGCCCAGTCCTCTTCAATTGATCTCCATACCTTCTTTTGATTACTCATGTACTGTACACTTGACGGAGTTCTATCATGTGTTGACTATTACATGAGAACATATTATGATTACATTTGAGCAAGTTGGGTTAACAGACTGGCTTGGCTTGGTTCATAAAGCTCAAGGAGCATTAAATGTATTAGGCCTATTTACTCAAGCGCAAGAGGCAGAAATGGTTCTGTGTGACTTTTTGATAAGACTTTAATTACAATTACAACTGGTCCATCTTCCCTTTCTCTCTTAACCAAAAGCAAGTTTTTTTTGTGGTCTTGTTTTCGTGTATCCTCTCGCTATACATTTTGTAACTAGTGTTGGGCTTCTTATGTGGAATTCTTAGTTGTATCAAAGTAAGCTAGTGTATTTTCCGTGCATGCCTCGTCAGTTTTTCCAATAGCGGATATGTTGCAGTTTTTCTCTAAATAATCTCGTGTTTTGAGCTAATATAAATCAAATGAGGCCATTAAGAAGAGCACTTGATTACAATTAAGCCCGTTTCAAATGTTTATATAATATTTCAGAATCGAATAGGGATTTTGGTAATTCTGGCACTTACTTTAATGCGTTGATACGAGAAGGACGCGTTTCCATAAAGAATGAAGAGTTTTACTTTACATGTATGTGGAGGTTGGTGTAATTCGCGTAGCACTTTATTACGAGGAAACGCCGTCACAGCTTAAAGGTTAGGCAGGATTTTACCAGGGAAGAGGTTCACCAGCCTTAATTCCACAGTGACACTTCGTTTGAAACGCATGAAAAACCGAATTAGCTGTAAATTCCCAAGAAAAGGTCTGAGATTGTGGATGGGAAGATGGGAA
>JAQFYU010001076.1:0-16670 GCA_034694905.1 Ceratophysella granulata | reverse complement strand
GGAATAGCCATTTTAAGTTGTTTGTTATATCTAGCTTAACATTTTCATCTTTCTTCAAACTGTAAACAAACCTTCCAGACCGTGTATTTAAAAGTGTATTTATAATTCTTCAATATGATTTGTTTCCTATTCAAGAAAATACACCGGTTTTTAGTTCTGAACAAGATATTTTGCTTTAAAATTTCAAAGCCTGTCGGAATTTGATTTTAATTTGAACATTTTGAAAATATATTACATTTTAAAACTTGACTAATTAGATTTTCTTCGAAGAATTTATTTTGTGCAAAAAAGAAGCTATCTTGGGTGCATGTTTACAACGTTTTAGTGCAAAAGACCCTTTTTTTTGTATAACTTGCAAGCAAGTGCAAGTACGAATAGTATGCACTAAAATATAAAATACTTATACAAAAAAAACTTTGTACTGAAAAAATACACGCATCTTTGTTTCGGAAGAGTAAATGAATGAAATGCAACGGTGTCGACCAATTCGCTAAAATCAAAAAATACTGAATTTTGAAAATTCTAAAACAAGACATTGACAACCATTTAAGACGTGCATACATTTTTGAGTAGAAAACTCATTATACGCGTTTGTGTTATAAAAACGCTGCAAATGTGTGAAAGTCAAAAAAGAGCAGTAATATTGCAAGCGTTAGATCAAACTTAAAAATATGTACATATCTAGAGCAATCTTTGTAATTAGGCAACAATTTAATTTTTCTGAAAGTTGACTAGGCTAGAAATATATGAAATTTGAATTTCAAAGATTTTTTGAGTTTTATTAAGCTTCAGTTCACTGAATTTATTACACACGGTACATGGTACAGTATCCCTGATCCTGTTCCTGTGTATGTTGTAAGATATTTGGCTGGAGGGTTCAAGATTCCATATAAGGCCAATCCTACTCAGATGCTTGTTTAACAATTTCCTCAAAGATAGTGTTTAGAGTTTGAGAGGTATCATAATTTGGTAGCAAGTCAACGTGGCGGACTTCACTTCATCAATCTTTCCTCCTGTCGAATATTTCTTCAAAGGAAGGGATTTCCTAGGCGACCCAACACCACAAACGCATCAGCTCATCAGCTTTTTCAAAAATGTAGAAAGAAGACAGTCAATCACATTCAGGTCTTCAGTACGTAAAGAATATACATCCAGCTTGTCTAGCAACAGGAAATCCATCATTTTAGGACAAGCAAGGACACTATCACCGTCCGGTCGCAACACCTGAATAGCTTCACCTGCTGATGAGCATTGTCAATAGCGTCGTTTTGGTCGTAGGCGTAAAATAGGCTCGCACTCTTTGGTATGGTATAACGTAAAAAATTCAAAAAAATGCTTCTTAATATATTCAAAACCATCAAATTGTATTTTATAAAGTATGCAAACATTTTTTAGCTTCGCACAACCAAAGTTGTTGTCAAATTCATTTTATTCCAAATTGCGAAAACCAAATAAAGTACAGCTACATATTGTTCCGAGTTTTGAATATTAATTCAAATCATGATTTATAGGTAACGAATAAATTAAATTATTTGGAGGGAAATGAAAACCTACATTGATGACACAGTTTTTTCCATTTTCAAATTTTCAAATTATGTTTTTAAAAAAATCAATTGATCTGTCCTGAATCTGGGGCGCCTGACGCTTGTTGGGAATTTGGGAACCACATTAATGAATGAACTACAAGCTACGTAGAGTAAACGAAGCAATTCACGATCCATTGCGTGTCAGATCAGAAACATAGAATTCAAACTTTAAATTTGAGTTAATTCTCTAGATAAAATAGAATTAACCCTTGAAATGAATTTGAAAACAGTCAAAATTCTAGGATTTTTATGTGACAAATTAATTCAAAATATATTTTACGAAGTTCAGCCTTCAAAAGCTCAAAAAGATGCCAAAATACTTTATCTTCTTAACCTGGACGTTCCTATATACATAGATTTAAACCTTCGTAGGCCATGGGCTGGATTTAATTTTTACAGCTAGTTAAAAAAATGTTCAAATGTGCTTCACGTTACGCCAGTATCGCGATTTGAATGACCTTAATCGAATGATATCAAGTAAAATTAAGCAGTTGTGAGGACTATACTCAATATTTCGACCCTCAATTGATCTGAAATTCCATACGTCTTACAACTTTGTGGATTAAGATGGATATTGGTTTAATCGTGTTTCTAGCGTCAAAGTAGTAAGACATGAGACAATGGACTATTGTACTACTGTCTTTCTGAATGTATTCCGATCCTGAGAAAGTAGCAGCGGAGAGTTCCAAAGCGTGAGACAGTGCTGAAATCGTGATAGAGGAAAGTGATAGGACGAGAGTCCGAGTGACATCTTCCTTTGTTTCCCATGTCACCACTCCAAGTGTCAACTGAACTGTGGAATGGAGACATAAGACACACCGAAGTAGATGTCTTGTACCATTCCTCACAACCATTTTACACTTGAGCCACAGTTCACAATCCAATAGGCCGAATTCCTTCCTTAAAAAGATGTTAGTTTGGAGGAGCAGGAGCCAGTTGGTAAAAAAGGTTTTGGTTTCCATACCAAATCAAGGCTACCCATCAATCTTTCTCAAGAAACAAACAGACAAAAAATCCACATTGTTATTTTTATGATGTGATGCGCTCAAAAATTGTTGTTTGGAGAACGGTTGTAGTGGTGGTGGTGGTTGTTGAGAAATAATAATAAGGCTCCTGCCTAACAACGTTAGTAGATTATGTAGCTGTCACTGTCTCCCACCTTGGGCTGGGCAGAAGAGGCAGGGAGGGACGGCGAAGGGTTCGAGCCCTCGAGAAGAATGAGTAATTGATTTGGGAAATAAAATAAAATTAAACGGAATTACGGACCTTTTGTTTACTCATCCCTGTCTTGTTAGGAGTTATGACTGGAGCTCTTGTCTGGTTTTTGATAATTAAATAAAATGAGCCTGATCCCATTTCCAGAGAAGGACTTCAAGGTGGGCTTCGGATAATTACAACCGTTTTGAAGGAGTGCGAGGAAATTGATAGGTCCTCCGTCCCAATTACATATCTCGGCTCAACAAGACTCATTATCAGGGTTCGACACTTAGCTGAAACAACTAATAAGACCAACCACTTGATCATTAAAAAAAAACTGCAACTTGTGATACAATTTTTTAATTAATGTTCAACGAAAACTTGAGATAATTTTTTAAATTAAGGACCATATACGCCATCGGCCTTTGACCTCATTGTCAATGCTTTGCTTGAAATTAATTGTAAGTCCCCATTGGTTAATACCAAAATCGAGCACCGCTATCCGATGTAAATACATTTTGCCAAAGTTTCAGCTTGATTTGGTGGTTCAGGTAAGTTTTAGGCTAAAGAAATCACTAGAATCATTAAAAGCAAAAATGGTTTTTAATTAATAAAGCTTGATTTCTTAATTTTTTGATCAATTGAGCTTTTTGATACATATGGTGGTTCTGCTATGTATCATCATCTATAGTGGTGTTCGTGATTTGAATTAGACAACTGGTGACTTGCAATTAATTTTAAACAAAAATTTCAGAATGACGTCTCGTATATCGTCCTTAAAGCTTAGAAGAAACGTGGTTCAGGCAACTCAGGTGAGGTTGCTATCGGACGTCAAAGTTGAAATCCTAAATTCAAACCCTGCTAATGATTGTGTTGAGAGGATGATAGAGGGTGTAAGGAAAAGTAGCATTCCCGCATCTTCGGCCCACTCACCTACCTCTGCTTATTTCAATTAAATACCTTGATCCGGCACTACAGTTAGCACTTGGGTTTATAAGCCTTAATCGCGTTCTTATGACCTAATGCACCTTCCAGTTTCAACGTGGAGCACGTTCGTGTTGGTGTTCTGTTTCAGAATGCGGCTGTTTCGCCTTCCATTTTGTCTGAACAAGCGCTATAAGTCATAAAACTCAAATTATTGTAAACCACTTGAGTACAATTTTGTGATGAGTTAAGAAAACAAACAACCATGATGGGTATCTGTGCTCTTCAGAAGGTTCTTTTTCTTCCAACCGTTTGAATATTTTTTTTGCCCAGCTACGCTTTTCCTCCACCTCAATCTATTCAATTGCATGTAGAAATATAGGAGTGATTCCGGGTTTAATGGCAAAACTGAAAACTGATACTGTCGAAAACAATGGTTTAACAGCAAAACTCCGCTGCGATAAAAAATCGGAAAACTCGCCATTTCAGTAAATCCACATTTCATCACCTATTCAACGCAATCCTAAAGGCGAGAATTACTCAAGTGTTGTGATGTGACTGGAATGTATCCATGAATATTAAATAATTTAGGCATTTGAATTTGAATTGTGTGTCCCATGAAATAGTATTATCTTGCATGACCAAATTTTTACTGTGCAAAAAAACAGTATTTCTATTATTTTACCATTTCTCTCAAATAAAATTTGGATGCCATATTTATAGGTGGTGATTAAGTCTATTTCAAGACGGACAAGACGTGGACGCTCCGTTAGACGGAATCAGTTCCGGAAAGGGCAAAAGGAATGACGGGCTCAAATGCAATTTAGGCAGGATTTCTAAAAAAAGGTTTATTAAAAAGTTTATTTCTAAAAACTAGAATTGGTGCTATTTATGGCAGAATTTATTAGAAGAATTTCAAACGTTGTATTTTGCTCCTTCTTGTTCAAAGAATACTTACCAAAAACACGTAAGCCAATATTTTGGAAATTCTTCATTTATCAAGCTCGAAACACGACTTTACATTTTTAAAAAGCAAACAATTTCTTAAGAATACGAAAAGTGTGACAATAACCGGGCTATTTGAACTACAGTGAATCAAAACCAAAAGGCGACCATAAACCCACCGTTTGCATTACGGATAACTGCAATCCAAATTATTATATTCACATTCAGGTGGTTGACTGACACAGGAAAGGCATTCATTCTCCATTGTATCCGATTTGCAACAAGAATGAAGCTATTACAGAGCGTTTCTGGTAATGGTATGCTGGATGTCGTGGGTGGGTCAAAGTACTTGAAAGAGAAGGGATTGAGGCGGGGAGGGTAGTTAGGGTTAGGACTCCTGATCCACCTAATTCCTAGTTTATGAAAATTGATTCCTGATTCAGGTTCTATCTATTACCATTAGGTCGTTATTTACGACCTTTCCTCATCATTTCTGAATAGTGAACTTGGATCTAATCAAGCCTTCTTATCCCAAATCCACTCACATTCCCTGATTATTCCATCGACGTACCTCTCGGCTAAACTATTATTATCCTCCTCAACGAGGGAGCTGTGGGACGACAGCAGAACATGGAAACTCCAAACCACCCAGTTCAAGAAATTCTAACCAGAAACCACAGGCATGCAATAGTAATTCCATGTCGTGTCAGGGAATAGAAACCCAGATCCGGTTCTTCCAATTCCAAACTGGACTCAGGTCCTAATTCCGCCTGTCTCGTGCGGAACTCAGGATTCCGAGTCAGAAATGTTTGACAAAATAAATGCCTTGGTACGATCATCAAATAACGATCTTGGAGGCGACAGTCAATCAGCATCGCAAATCCAACGAGATTTTAAGCTTTATACGGGTTCTAGTGAAGTAGTTTCTCAATTTTATGCACTACACATGCACATGCACAAGGCTTTCGAATTGAGACTGAGAACACTCACCATATGTTTGCAATTTCGTTGTCTGATCTTCATTTTTTGTTCAAATGAGGAGAATATTTTTGGAGAAAATTATATTATTTTTTGAAATAATATTTGAAAAATATAGAAAAAACCGAAATTTGATGAAAAACAGTTAACTTTGCTGAATTTTAGTTGAAGCGGTGAGAATTATATTTCTGGGTGAGAAAAATATTAAGTCATACAATTGCAGGGCTGCTGTCCAAATTACATGTATATGGTAAATGTCTAAATTCAAGTTTAATTTAAAGCAAATCGATTTAAATTCATGCATTTTTGTGTTTAATAGAATATAGAATTAGGAATTAGGAATAACCAGCATGCGGCTACAGCTATAAGTTGCCTTCGAATTACGTAATTTAATTACACAATTTCCAATTACATAAAATTTGCAGTAAATTCTTCAGGAATACCTTATAAAACATGTATTTCTTGGTCGAATCAGCCTATGACCTGTAAAGCCTAGTTGCATTTTGTCTGTCGTGGTAGGGGTTCTAGGTCAACGTGAAGAGCCGCAATGGATTGGCTCAGAAAACCATTTTGTCATGAAGGCTCTCTGAATAATTAAATGTGAAATCGGATCGGAAGGCTCCTGTCCATCCCCTGTCTGGGCATGACATGAAACCGGCTGGAAAATGGAATAAAATAGAAAAGTAATTGCACATACGTACGTAAGAAGTCAGAATGCATTAGGGAAATGAATAAATAGCCCACTGGTCAGTTGTGAATTCACAATCTACATACAACACATTGTTTGCTGAACATCGAAATATGCAGAGAAAGCTTTGTATTGGTCAGGTGTAGTTATTTCGAAATCTAAATAAGATTGGTGATGCAATTTTTTTCACAATCGATAGGCATAAGGCTTTTGGGAAAGGCATAGGCTTCTTAACAAAAATCGTCAAAGAAGTTGATGTTCGTTTCAATTTTTAATTGTAAACTTAAGTTTGATCATCACTCGACGTTTTCTGGTTCTAGAGTAAACGCTTTCAATTTTAAATGACCTGAAACTTAAATTCTAAGAGAATGACCAAAAATAATTTAGAATAATTGTTTTACAGGCTTTGACCAAATTTTTAGACATTTATCGGAAAATCAAGCTTCCTTCATGTGCTAAGGTAAAACCGTCGTTAGTTAATTATTAATTAATTATTAATTAATTCCTTAATTCTTAGCTGCAGCTAAATGGTTTTCCAACACCCAACATATTTTGCTCATAAAAATTAGATGAAATATTTTAATTTTCCATTCGTTTTAGTTGTTTTTTCGCCAGAAACCCTTTTTTCGGTGGTCGATTTCTCCAGTTGTGTAACCCGGCCTGCCTCTTGTCATCCACAATGATTTCCTGTACGTCTCCCTTGTTCCCTTGTCAGAAGAGCTCAATATTGCATTACCCATGTTCCTTAATTCGTCCCAACAGTTCGGAGGGAGAGCCTGTCCTGGGGAGGAAAAAAAACCTAATCATGTAATATTGAAAAGAGGTGGTATTTTGTCATGGTCCGGTGTTCTTGTCAATCTCACTCAACTGACATGGAGCCGGGGAACGAGGCAGGAGACACCGAAATCGTTTTTCTGTCCAACTCGTTTGCTTGGGTCACGTTTGTGGTCAGCGTATCACGGGATGTGTTCAGGCCGCACTCACTTCGTCCAGGGACCTCCTACTTTTCCCTTTACCCGGCTCCAATTATGAGACCAGATGGGACCTTATCCGACTTTCCACCTGATTTAAATGCCTTTTCAACGGTTCCCAATGTTTGCTAAACACTACTTCAATTTTTGCCCATCTCCGCTTACAATTTTTGACGCTTATGCCTTCTGCCGGATGAAATATATAGAAATTCGCCACTCAAGTTGTAAGACATTAAAATCGCAATATAAAAACATAGCATAACACGACCACAACATTAAAAACTTCAAATCACAATCAAAACATTAAAAAATGCAACATTAAAAACCGTAATGTTGACTCCGGATAACACAGCCGCTACATTAAAATCCGCAACATTGAATCCGGCTAAAACAACTGCAACATTAATAGTCGCAGCAATAAAAACCGCAGTACATTTAGCGTAACACGAATGCGCACTTAGGTTATATATTTTATACAAAATCCAAAATGTTTGGAAACAGAGATGGATGAAAATAATAAAGCAACACAAACAAACATCTAAAAACAACCCCGACTATCCGCCGAATCACAAAATATAACATGAAATCGAACGTACAATAATGATACGGAATTTTCTTTACATGAATTTGAAGCACAATACAATAGTATCCTTATATAAATTTATTTTTCAATCTGTCCAATGCAACTAACTTTTCTAAACAATTTCGTATTTCATAAATATTCGCGTAAGCACAAGATTTGGTTCCGAGCTGCCACGTTTTCAGTTTTTATGCGTCAAATATGAGGTCCCATGATGACAACCGCAGGAGTGACACGAAGAAGGGAGCCGAGTAATAATCAGGAATTATGCAGGGGTAGAAGGAACCCGACAATTGTCTAAAACTGAGCATGCTATCTCATAGAATTCAGTTCTTTAGACAGGACATGATTCCCAGAGCTACCTTGTTATTAGGTCTAGAGAAGCAAACTAGGAAATGAAAACCAGCAAAAAAAAAGAATCTGTCGGGAACTTTCTAAGGCCGACAAACGAAAAGAATTTCTTGCTCTACAATAAATGCAGCCACAGCACATGAAACGTATGACAGTTTTATATTGTATGCATTACATGTACAGGGTGGCTGCTAAAATTGTTCGCTTCTTCGAAAAATTATACTACAGTCCGCAAAGGAAACACGAAAGAATTGCTTGGCAACATGTCATATTAAATATACAACCGATTAAAGGAGTTTCCGATTTTTTTCAGACTTTCGAAGCTGATAGAAGACCATTTCGAAGATGTTTAGAAATTTCACAGTTCGGATAAGAAATTCGAGAGACTTGAAAATATAATGGATTTACAGGAAGTTCAAGCTGAATTTTCAAGGGTTTGAATTATTCTTGCAAAAAAAGATCATTATGTTGACCTAGAGTATTTATTTATTTATTTATTCAAGAAGTTTCATGATTTATCATACAGTTCGCAGCATTATTCTCACAGCACAACCCAAACTGGGAATTAAGCGTCAGTGAGCGATGATTTGTTAATATGTATAGTGTATGTTTTAGAACCTTAAATTAGTACATCAGTGGTATACATTCAACATGATAGGTATAATAAGCAACACACAATGGGATCAATAAGTTGGATAAATGATAAGGGAATTTCAAACTCAGTCAACCGACAGCAGCCTAATCAACTTTACCATTCCTTGCGTAATTAATTCGCTCGCATTCATTCACACTTGAGAACTGTTTAGGAGTTTAGTCCCGCGTCCCTGTCAGAGAACTGTTTGAGGGATTAACCTCGCGCCTCTTTACTCACACTCACTCGTACGCATAGGCAACAAAGAAGGAATTAGTAGTATAGTAGTAACCATGGCGACAGCTTTGTTTTAATATTTTGGCAAATTTTGAAAATTATCAAAGCTGATCCAATTAATGCTATATATTATATATTCAAATTTTTTTATAGTGGCCCTTCAGCATTTTATAAATTCCCAAACGCCTTTAAATCGTGTATATTTCTACAATGTGCACAAAGTTCTCTTGTTTGGCCAGATTTGTTTCCAAAGGGAGAACAATGATTGCATCCACCCTGTATATTCGAAATTCGAACAGGCTTCATATTTAAACAAAACATGCATATCATCATCATCTCTTTCTATATACCAGAGACACCATTTTCTGGTCTCTATGAGTGACGCTTTTTACACTTCCGCCAATTTTTGTGTTGGGAAGAAAGGTGAACACTATTTGGGCTTCTCATCTATCCTCCTGAAGATATTTCCTGAATACAAACTTCCCAGTGGTGGGTTTGATTCTGAGAATGAGTAGCTTATCTAGACTATAATCGTGACCCAATAGGATGTCCCAGGGGGCTGTGGACTACAGAATCCAGAATCCAAGCCTTTTGTCGTTTCCAAATCCGGACACAAATTCCTGAATCAGAGACGTGCTGGAGAACTGGGTAAGGCCGACAGAAGAGAGTCGGTGAGATTTGAAATTGGGCAGAGGAAGATACAATATACTAGATTTTGATAGAACTGGATGGACCAACGCATCCGTCTAACCCTTTCCATTCTCTATATTTTTTTTTTACTATTTTGAATAATAATCTAGTCTGATGCTTCATTTTGCTGAGCATAATTATAAAATTCCTGCGGGGGGTAGAGCCGTCGGTTCCCTTTGACGAAAACATCCTCGTTATTCACCTGCTGATGGGCTGACAGTCCTCGTCTCCCGACGACCCAATCCAACGAGACGTGTAAGGTTTGGGGGTAACTGGGGAAGGCTCCTATTCTTCCAAGTGCAGGAGACCTCGACTTCATGTCACTCTCCATTACATAATCTGACCTCTCTTCCGTCTATCTAGCCGGAAAACAGAGAGGACTGTGTCGGAACGAGTCCCTGGGTCCAGTGGACCTGATTCCGGTGAAGAATCTGGTCTTGCATCCATTTCGACATAGCAAATTGGAATTTAAAGAAAACCAGAATTTTCAATCTGACTTATACAAAAATATGCGCTTTGCAAAATCCATGATTGCAGCAAAACAAATAGATGCCACTATTTAAAAATTGCGCTTTGTATGTTTGGGAGGAAGGTGTTAATCGCTGCTGAGGCCCTAACGGGCACACTGCAGACAATGGATGATGCCATGCAAAAATTGTGTTCTAAATGGAAATACGGAAAGCCTACCCAAATCTTGAGCGCTTTTCGGAATGGTTGGCCGTGTTCTTGTTCACAGAGATGTACACTTGACAAAAGCAATGGATGTTATTATATTGTATATTTATACCTATTATATAGTTAGATGTATATGTATATATTCAGCCAAATATTGAAAAGTCAATGGGTTTTGACAGTTTAAAATGTGGGCTTTGCGAAACCTGTGGCTGATGGTAGTCAAATATGTCCGCTTTATGAAACCACTGAATGAATTTCCCAAATACGTGCGCAATGCAACATCATTGGCTGTGTTTGTTTATATTCTCAAAGATGTGCGCTTCATGTAGCCAAAATAGTTGTATTTGTGTTTTCAAAGATGCGCGTTTTACAAAACTGTTAGACGTTTTATAACTTTTGCTGTATGTAAACACTCAAAATTAACCAAATGCGACCTGCGAAAAATTGATTGGACAAAAAATGTGTGCACTCATTGAAACATGGAATCATATGATCTAGTGCGCCATACAAAACCGTTGCATGTTTCCAAGTGTGCTTTAATAAGAAACTACATGAAGCAAAAAATTCCGCTTTACGAAAATCTTGAATGTTGAAATAAGGTTCGTTTTATGAAAACACACGATGTTTAAAATTATTCACTAAAAAATATAAACTCTTAAATTCTTGGCATACACGACTTTTAGAGCAACTTTAACATGACCTGTGTAAAGCAAACATCTCTTTATGCAAATTTGTTCAAAACTTTAAATTATTTATGGAAACTGGGTTAATTTTTACCAGTTTTTTTATAATTTAATCTACAATTTTCGATTTAACATGAATTCTTGATAAAAGAAGATGATCCTTCGCCCATTTTCTCGTTTGTGCTTGATGATGCCAAGTGCCTCCACTGCGGATCAGGACCTGCCTCCGGTTCTTTAGAAATACAATAGTGTCATGTCAACTGGGTATGAATTTGTCAACTCAGATCTCACTCCATCCATCAAGTCCAGCTGAATATTTCAATTCTTTACCCCTTCCTCTTCTTTATGCCACAAATACCCTTTCGGAAGAGAGTGTCTCAGATCAGAGCTTCGTATTTTAGTACATGCAACAGACTGATCGTTCATCCGCCTTAGAACCAATTATCCCTCAGATCATCTCAGGCGTCTTACGATCATCCATCCGTGTTTCAGAGCTACCCCGTCTCTCAAATTTAGAGTTGCCGCTTACTACGACTCCTCCGGAGTCGGATCTTTGGACTTGAAGTCGTTTCTACAACATGTTGAGCATGTGCAATATTCATTTATTCTTTTAAGTTTTTGATTAGGGCTCAAATGCAAATTCTGTCATGTTTTTTTTAGTATTTGGGTGACTCAGTGGTCACATGATTAACTATATTTTATTTTTTAGCTTTTGAAGGTACTGTGCATATTAAATTATTCACCCTTAAAATTTTCGATTTTGACCAAAAATCGAATTTTAATCAACATTTTGGCTTTTCATAATTTCAATTTGTGAATCTCAATGGTGCTCGTCACTCTCTGTATTCCATTTTCCGCAGAAAGGCTGCAAAAAAGTTTCTGCAGTAGCTCAAGATATCGCCAAAACATAATAATAAGCCTTTACACATTCCCGTTCTCAAATTACTTGATTGCGTTACTGTAAACCTTACAGCTCAGAAGTCGCAGCGAACGTGCCATAATTATTCAGTCCGAATGCGCTATTCCTGCCTCAACCATATTTACCAAGTAAATTTATTAAAATTAAGGCCGCCGTTCCACAGTAAATATTGTGACTGAATGGGATACTACAATCACCATAACTCGTCTCCTGTTCACCATTAGCTAGGGAATGAATTCTTATGTAAAATGGTATTTCTTCTCGGACTCGTTCTACATTTTTACACTTATTATTTCAACGATTCAGACGTAATAGGTTTTAATAGTCAAATTTTATAAGTACTGCATATTTTTTATGTTTTAAACCTCTTCTGGTGTATTTCTGTATATTTCAATATTCTTCTAATCCTGGTGCAATTTCAGTTTTCAATATTCTTTCAATCTTGGTGCAATTTTCATTTTAAAAAAATATTCTTCCAATTTTCATGAATTTTTGCATAGTTCAATAATTTTCCTATTTTGGTGCATTATTCCTTTGTAAAATTTTGATGTAGTTTTTGAATATTTCAATAATTTTCCAATTTTAGGGGATTTTTGCAGATTTTAATTCTTTTCTAGGCTTGGTACATAATTTTAAATTGAGCAAATCTTTCAGTTTTAATACAAATTGTGAAATTTGTGCTTTTATTATATGGTTTTGATTTGCTGCAAATTTTGAAATTTCTGCTTTTATTATATGGTTTTGATTTTTGTTTTAGAATCTCTATAATTTCTGCGGCTTGATTTAAATTGTATTTTCTAAACAATTTTTTGCTTTTTAAGTTGGTTGACTGTAATTTATATGAAACACTCAGTTTTCAAAGTCCAAGTGTATTGGCATCAAGACTTTTTTTGCATAATTTTGTGCATTAAATGTCATTTTGGGCGCATATTTTAGCTCATAATTTGAAAAAAATAATGCATACGGGCCTTCTCTCTCTCGTATGTAGATAACGAAGTATTATTAACTCACTTGCAGGTTCAGACGCAGAATTGCAGAGTTAGAATAATATGCAGGAGAAATTGAGCATAATAGGCTAACAACTCAATGGACAAAGCCTATCATATCAACGTTCCAATCCAATCTGTAATCAAATCATCCATTTCCCCCCAAAAAGTGGCTGGTGACTGGTGAAGTTGAGAGGATACAAGATACAATAATATAATTAGCATGGACTGAGACTGAGACAAGGATCCGTAATTCCAAGCGAGCCCATTAAACAATTGGACGCCTAATCTACGGCCTATATGCTAAAAGTCTTGAAAGTCTGCGAACATAGTAATTAGGCCTTAGCTCTCCGCTTATCCGCACTCTCATCATCCCAAACGAACACGAATGGATTAGGGAAACCTGAACCAGCTAAATCATGATCAGACCTTATCTTCCATCTCTGCAGACTCCATGTGGTGGCCGAGCCGACAATTAAGAATCGTTAACTTTGTTTGCATTATTTGGGACTCGTAATTACCAGGGACTCGGCCCAGAACAATTGTCAACTCTCATGTCTCAATGGGCGACGACAAGTTTTTTTTAGTTTCTGGCAATCGTCTCCTCTACCGCATTTGAGCAGGGCTGGGTTTAGAGATCTATGGAAACTTGAACAAATGTATGTATTACTCGACTTAAAAGTAGAGCTATACAGAAATTTTGAAAAATAAGATACTATTGAAGTTTATATCGCTTGATTTAATTTCTTTAACATTAGATTATAAGTTTGCTTTTACTGCAGAAATCGTACAAACATTCTACATTTAAATTAAACCTTGCTCAGGATTCACTGAATAATCCGATAAACCCAAGGTATCTCATGATTTATCATGATTTATCCAATAAACCAAAATCGGAAATCGGCTAAGCATGAAGAAATCATGCAAGAATTCGTATCGTATGATTTGAATCAATAAATTTAAACTTAAAATTAAGCCAGATTTAAGTGTTTTTGAATACAGATACTGTCCTTGCAGACTATCAATATTTCGGCTAAACAGCTATCCAATTTAAAAAAAAAAATTAGCACCGACAAACAATCAAATGTATATTAAATTTATCTTAATTGTTTAACGCATTTAATTTTTTAAAGTCCAATTTAGAGACACAAATATTTAAGATTTAGGAATAATAATAATACAGGGTGAGTCGTCCAAAAGTTTGAAATTCTTACTCCTGAGGCGGGAAATGCAAACCCGCCGGAGTTTGCACCACACGGCTGAACAGGTTTCAACCTGTCCCAGTAACACCGCAATCGGTGGGATCTCGCGCACTTTCCCGAGTTCGCAATTCCCGCCTCAGGCGGAAGAATTTCAAACTTTTAGATGATTCACCCTGTATAATGAGGCATGTATGTTTCGGGATTTTTTAGCGTCAAATTATCAAAAACAAGTGGCACGTTTTTCCTAGTATTTATAACCGCATGTTTTCTTTTAAAAGTTATTTATATTTAAAGTTATTTAAAGCACCCAACTATGAAAAACGTTTAAATTTGAGGGCATATTGGCGCTAAATATTTGAAAACTGACAAGACACCTTCGCAAATTTAATCTTCATTTTCTGAATTTATTCTGAAACACAAATTGAACTTCAAAAATTATTTTAAAAAAATTATATACAACTTTTAGTTTATAAATTATGATTTGTAATTGTATTTACATTACCAGTAATTCAAATCTAGAAAATTTCATTTGTGGCAAAGGAAAGCCAATTAGCCATTGGGCAGGTTAACGTCTTCCGAAATTCGAATTTAGATGATTTTTAATTATCAATGACAAATTCAAATTGCGCCCGTATAATTCGAACGAGGAAATAGCTGGAGAACAGCAGAAAGTGTAACCTTGAGGACGTATGCGGACTAATAAGTGGTTCATAAATCCTGAGACTTGTCTCCGTGGTAATTGGTAATGATGCGGGATGGAGAGGAAGTTGCGTGGACTCAAAGGAGTCCGCTCCGCAAAGTTTGTTCAAGTCCTCGTTATTGCAAAAAAAAAAAAAAAAAAAAACGAAGGGCACAGGGAGGAAGGAAGTAGCGGAGACTTGGAGACAACGTGGAAGACGCCAGGGTCCTTTTGCCTTCATTCGGTCTCAATTAGGTTTGTGCAGACTCACGCGTGGTATTGGTTACTTTGTGTCATTAGAGCCCCGGCCCGTCGTCTTAATCCTTATGAATAGGAAGGCTTGTCTTCGAACATCGAACCTGGCGGTCTTTTTGAGTGGGATTAGTAGACTACGGGCTGAGCCGGGTGACCACTGGACCAAACATCAACAAAGACGCCCGTCTCACACATCTTCTTAAGCCTTCTCCAACCCTCTTGGCACTAATCTTACACACAGACCTTATTATCCTCCGACTCAGCCCTATTTACCCACATCAGCTCAGTCGACGTCTTCCCAGCCCGTCTTCGCTCATACGCATACGTAACACTCAATAGCCAAGCTTGTTAATGAGCTGGAAAAGGATTTCTACGGAATTGGAAGATGGACTTGAATGATGATCGGGAGTCGGATGGAAATATTGAAAGAACAGACAGTCAATACAAATGCATCTGACCTTATTTAAGCTTCCACTTTAATTTTATTAAGTACTCAAAATTACGAAATACATTTGCATCTTGACCGTTGACGGACGGACGGATCTTAGATGCGGACTTTGATTTACAAGAGGAAGCAATTCGGAATTTAGATACGCGAATTTTTACGCTTTTGTTTAAAAACTATTGCAGTAGTGACGAATTGCAGCCTGTATTTGAATGTATGAAAAGCAATTCAGATTGTTTGCAACCCATAAAGCACAAACGATATGTCACGCTCATAATTAAACAAACTATAAGCCAAATATTTAATCGAAATCAAATATTTAGATATTTTTATGCTATTGAGTACAGTTGATTTACCCAAAATAAAGGGCAAAATTATATTTGCGTCGCAAAAACAGGTGGAAGGAGGTCTTCCCTAGCATACAAAATGACGAAAATGTGAACAAGTTTTGAATTGTGGGACATATTAAAGCCGAATATGTGAAACCTGTGCAGAACATTTTCGAAAATTACAATTCAACCTAAATTCCGATGGACAAATTTTTGTATCGAACTTCAAAAATTTAGGGAAAATTAAACTAACTTCTAAGACTCTTATTAAAATTATACGTATTTAAAGACATTTCATTTGTGCCAAAGGTAAGCTAATTAGCCCTTTGGATGAATTCCATAAAATGGGCAAGTTTAGGTAAAATAGCACTTGTGATTGGGGTTGCTGAAAAATTAGCGTAGTATTTCATTCAGCTTATTTATTGGAAATTAGAAAGTCGCAGTCACACAAAACATACCAAATTCACAGGATTTATCGCTAATAGTTCATCGTGACACGCTGTAACTCAAAACTCAAATATGATAGTTGAAGTAGAATTTAACGACATAACAGGGGGGTTTCCAAATTTAAAAAAAACTTTAACACTACGCTAATGTGGACGTAAAATTGAAGCAAGAACAGTGATAATTGAGCAATTGAACATAATAGGGGCTTTCAAACGATTTGCTTATAATCTAGCAAGGATTATAAGCAAAACGAGAAAGTGGATTATAAGCGC
>JAQFYU010001075.1:0-16675 GCA_034694905.1 Ceratophysella granulata | reverse complement strand
CAGTTTCTTTTGCACCGTTATTACGATCAATCTGTGACAGATATGTTACAGATCAGATTGACATGAACGCTTGCCAGAATGATCACAATATTTTCAATCAAGTCTTACTTCAACGCCATCTTGAAACAGAAGCAGTAGCATATTTGGATTATTTGGTCTGCAGGGCACGGTCAAAGTTGTTCCAGAAGGATTGCTTTCATGTTCAACCGTTTTAACAAAATCCTTCTCAAGCATGGTTAATTTTACGTCTAGTACCAAGCATATTAATTGGATTAAAATTCATTATATTCCGAATTTAGATTTATCTCTTACCCTGAATGAAAACATAACGCCATGTTTCAGAATTCTTCTGATTCCTGATGCTGCAGCCGTACCAGCCGCTGTATTCTGTTTTCAGGTCCCTGATTGACAGTTCTGACGAGTACGTTACGATTCCATCTTCCTCCTGACTCTGTGTAATAATCCTGGAGTTGTTCCCACCTGGAAGCTGGATTGGCGCATCGATTGTTTATCGTGAATTAAAACGATAGATGAGTTTTTAATTCGTTATAAAATTAAAATTTACCTCAATCATTCCATCAAACTTCCAAAGAATCGGAGCATTTGCAGTACAGATGAGAATGAAACATCTCAGATTCTCGCATCGTGGTTTGGTTTCAACATCCGAGAGACGGATGACCAAGTACTTCGTTCCTTCAATAGTTTCAATCGGATCTCCCTCTATCCCCTCCATTGGAACGTGTGTCAGTTCAATGCTCGGGACTGCTTTAAAGTGTTTACCGGTATTACAACAAAGTTCAAAATATACTCCAAACTAATCTAAAACTTATTCAAATTGATACCTTCACCTATTTGCCCAAGAACGCCTTCTATGCTCGTCAACAACAAAATTGAAACCAAACTTCGGAAGACGCTCCAAGTATTACTTTTTCTATTCTTCATCATTTAGAGATTTTACTTGGAAACTGGAAAATAGAATCGATGCATGTGAACAAATATTGCACAAATGGACAGAATATGAAGAGAACGAGGAACTTATACAATTCGCAAAAATATCGAGTTAATACGTGATCCTGGTTTTACAGAACGTTGAAAGGTAATCTGCGGTTAGAAACGACAGACAAACTCACATGTTTCAGAATTACATGCCCTGTTTTACAAAATTAGTAGGCACAAATTAGCACGGAATATTGAATGATAATAGAAGTCGTGTAGATTCAGAAATCTGAGCTTAAAACTTGTGCCTACTTTCAATCTATTTCACACCTATGTCTGCATTACTACATATGTAGTACTACACGAAAGTATCGATCAATATCAAAATATTTTGCTCAAATTCAGGAAGTAAGAGGAGCAAAAATATTTAACACGGTCTGCATAGCCTGAAAGCAATATATGTAGTAAAATACATATATTTCATTGCACCTTATATAACAATAATATACAGAGAAGTAAATTTCCTCCAGATATTCGAAACCGACACTTTAAAAAATTCTTGTGGTCGCTTTGAAATATATATTATGTACAGTAGACTTTTCGAATGATATTCGTGTGTATTTTCTATAGGAAGTGAAATACGAGGGAAGCCCTACGGACAGTAGCTGCGTTGAGGAAACTACATTATATAATGGTTGATTAGTCTAATCAATCCCCAAACGGAAAAGATAAGTAAAACAAAAAGCTTTCGATGCTTGGAAATTTTTGGAAATTCCATTTAAGCTGAATTTCTCTTTATAAAGCTCCCGAAACATCCGCTTAACACTAGGAAAACATGATAGCTCAAAGAATATTAAAAGAAAAGAAAAAATATCGAACGTTAATCATATCGTTGGTCATGATCAGTGCCAGTTTCTGGTACTTACGTATTCTTTCACACAATGTAAGAAATGCAAATTGACAAAGTGAATACTTTAGTTAAACTTACAACTTCCGGTCAATAAAATTTTAGTTTGTATTGAAACTTGAAGCGGTGTTCTGAGGGGCGTTCAATAAGTAGTGGCAACGTACCCTTTCGAATTGAGATAGAATGTTAGGATGTTTCTCATAATGTGAAGGAAGTGAACCTTGTATTGAACTGCAAGGAGACTACTATGTCGAAAAGCTACAAATAGTTTTGGGAAAAAATGTTTGCGTTCGTTCATGAAATACAGATACGTTACCATTACTTATTGAACGCCCCTCGTACCTAACGGCCAAATGAAGCGAGCTCTCATTCCTTCTGTTTTTTGCAATTGTGGCAAGCAATTTTCTAGAATTTTTAACATTTATAGATTTTTCATATTTTTATTAGTCATCTAAGTTAAAATACTGTATTATACTTACATAGTTATGACCTAATCCTATTCTTAAGTATTCGGTAAAGTACCTGCATTGTGTCTATTGAGTACCCACAAAAGTACATTTTGAGGAAATTCGTAATTACAATTTGGCTTTTATATTGTGACAATTTGAGTAGGTGTATTCAACATATTTGATTCATCACCCAGCATCCAGCTCGTACTGGTCTACATAATATAATCTCCATGGTCAACACGGACATGCATTATCTATATTTCGAAGTTATACTTACACGCACGCAACGTTGTGTGTTAAAAGTCAAAGGCCCCATAAATATACATATTTGAGGATCGTAATTATTAATTATGTACACTGGATCCGCATAAACGCAGATGAATATTGTAGCTACAATCTAAAAACATCACAATTATACTTATATCTATACAAGGATTTTGGTCCAACTTTCGATTTCGTATAAAACAAATTCGCGTATATCTCTCTCTTGTAAGTACATACGAATATGCTACGTGCGAAGGTCGCTGTACAGAATAAGTTGCACAAATCATGTGCCATTCATCTGATTTTTACCTGCGGAAAACTCCTTCTCCCTCACTACTTAAAATAACAAAACGATGAATAGAGTGAAACAGTAAAACGAAAGAGTGTTCACGTTGTAAAAGAGAAAATCAACCAATAAAAATACACTAACTCTTCAGAATTGACAGATCCTATCTCATTTGAGTCTCAAGTCTTTAGAACAAGCGGAGCTCCTTCTGCTCTCCGTATACTCTCTGCCTCATCTTCCGAATTGAACTGACTATCATCTTCAGATTCGTTTTCCACACTGTTCAGAAACTCCGCTTCTTCTTCGTCATCACAAGGACTGAGACTCACTGGGGTGTACAATGACTTGTAGTTTCCTTTCCCGTTACGAACTTGGGCGCTTTTCCGGGAACCGGATCGAATGTGGACGTGTTTGTGACTCTCAAATTCCTCGTCTACGGACGAGAGGAGGTTGGAGCTTCTTCGTTGTCGGCGTCGTTGAATTGTGACAATGGTAATTATTATGATAAAAAAGACAGAGAGCCAAAAGAAACTCAAGACAGCAGAGTCACTCCATTTTCCAGAACTGATTTGGCGTTCCACGGATTCGGACACTCGTCTGGATACAAAGTGACATTCACCTGAATAAAAAAATTAGAGCATCTTTGAGTAGCTGTTGGAATTTAGATCCCTAAAATACAAATACATCTTGTGTTTGCGAAATTACAGACATTTCAATAAAAAGTCAACAATTCGGTGGGTTATTTCGTCTTGCGTCCAAGGAGAGAAGCTCAAATTACAATGATTAATAGGAAAGTGTTAAGAATTACTAGATAGGAAAGGATTCTAGGAAAGTGGATAGATTTCCCGTAAACGTGTTCTAATAATTTCGGTTTAAATTCGATAGTTCAAGTGGGTCCTCGAAGCGAAATATTTCCCATTGTGAGCCTTTATGTGGAATGGACACTCCTTAGAGATGCCAAAACCCTGAATGCTATATGTATGAGCATCGATGATGAATCGATTTATTAAATTATAATAATTTCTCTATGGAATTGAGAATGCCTTATTACCATGATATCCTCTGGTGTATGGTGTCTCTTCGTCTTGCGTATTTCTTTTGTCATCACAGTGGCAACAGTCTTGATCTTCTACATTTTGACAGCACTCAATGCAACGACTACTTCCGCGATCCAATCTCAGCGGAGAGACGCAACTCCTGCAGTTGTAGGGATTTCCTCCTGTGTGAACACAATTTAAAATAATATGAATCTAGTTTCATTGATCATAGATTGCTATTGCTAGTGTAGGATATTCCTTAATAGCTTGCTACAAAACGATTGAGATGAATCAAAACCTTACCAGAACATCTTGAACAGCTTCTGTGACAAGGGAGGCAGGTATTTTCGATGGGACTGAGCCAATATCCGTCCAAGCATGACACTTCCCGGCTACCACTGATTTGAGGATCCTTGAACACTCCACTGCTAGGACTACAAATTCCGCCACGCGAGTAGTTATAACCAGGATTGCAAGCCACGCACTCGTCGTCTCCCTTCCCAATGCAGGTCTTGCAACCCGCAGAACACTGACCACAAACACCCAAGTCGTTGTAGAATCTATTGATCAACCAGGAAAACGACTATATCATAAAAAGTTTCTTTCGGAATTGAGATTGTAATAACTAATATATTAATTCGTGTGAACCAAATTCCATAATTGATGTCTCACCCATCAGTACAATGCGGAAGGCACTTTCCATCTTGGAGCATTCCATCAGGTCGACACTCGTGACATTCTTCTGAGGAGGAACATTTGTTGCAGAGTTTAGGACATGCGAAACACTCCTTGTGACTGAACGAGTGGTATAGACCATCCCAACATGTGGCAATGCAATCTCCTTCGTGCAAGAAGAATCCATCTTTGCATTCAGTACAGACATTAGGTCCATTGCATTGCAGACATTCGTCGCTTCCGCATCCAACGCATACTCTTGTTTCCACATCCAGGAACAGGCCCACAGGACATTCCTAGTGAAATAACGATTGAAGCGATTTGAAATCAAAATGACAGAAGAAACAATAGTTCATAAATGAAATTGAAATTGAGATTACCTGCGTCGCTTTAGTGCAGTAGGTTGCGTCCTCACTGAGCTGAAGGTCGTTGGAACACTTGAAACATTGATGCTCGTCACACGAGTGACATCCCGTAGGACAAGCCATGCACTCGTTAAACTGAGTTGGCCTGAAACCACCGGGGCATTGAGGCAAACAAGTGTTTTGATGCAAAACTCGGCCTTCCTTGCATCTCACGCACTCGCTTCCCATGGCTCCAGCACAAGCGGCACAAGTTGACATGGGACAGCGTTCACAGGACGAGTCAGCTTCAAAGAATCCTTCTGGACAGATCGGAAGGCAGCTCGTGTCGTACAGAACAAGGTTGTGCTCGCACGCAGTACAGGACGTGTTGTTGTAGCAGGACTTGCATCTCGAGGAACAGGAATGACACTCTTTCTGGAAATCATCTTCCGCGAAATATCCTTCTGGACATGCATTGACACAAATGGCAAGATCCGGAACCCAATAGTCGTGCTGACACTGAGCTCGGACACTCGTTGTCTTGTGAACCTGCGGAACGGTCTCTGAGGCTCCGGGATACAAGTACTCACTGGGAACGTGGTAACGGTGTTGAGGTTGGATGTGGCGATACTGCGGCTGAGTTTGAGATGCTGGCGGTTCATATGCGGAATGTTGTCCGGTCTGATGATGAAGTGGAATGGAACGGGAACGAACACGGACAGGGTTGATATCTGTGCCATACAGAATTAGTTGCCATTTCTTGAGTATTCCGGGCTGGTTAATCCGTCGAGAACCGGAGTTAATTATTTCCAGAGTCCATCGACCATGAGCCTGTTCACCCCAGAAGTGAACTGAGAGAAAAGGCCAGTCATCAAAGTTGGAACTTGCCACATCCCGTGGCCTTTCAAAGAGGAGAACCGAGGTTGTTCCCATGGGAGAAGTCAAGAGTATTCTCAGGTTTCCTCGTGGAAAGAATCGCAGTGATATTTTGCATTGAACATGTTCTAGGAACCGTATCTCCGAATTACTGCTTGCACAGCCGTCCACATCCATGAAAACTTTAACTTTTCCTAAATGAGAGCCTGGGATCTCACGGTCTTCTCGAATTTCTCGGGATTTGCAAATGTGTTGTGGTGGAACTCCGGCCCAGTTCACTGCCAAGTCTACCATTGCTCCAGCGTCCATCAAGCCGTAGCCGAATTTGTGACTGACTGCAATTAGAAGATTAGAATCAAATGTAGAAGATTTGAAGAGCAATAGCATGAAAGATTTCTTTAGGACACTCTCTGTGACACTGAGTGCAAAAGCAATATTTTGTGTCCTTGTATTTAACGTATTTATCTTGAGAATCGTTAAATCAGAATAAACTTGAAGCTTCATAGCTCCACTGCTAGTAGTGGGAACTTACACTTCCGCTGAACCCCGTTGATGTACCATCCCTCTTCCTTTTCCAATGGACCAGCACGACTCGTCATTACGACCAAGTGCTGCAAATCTCTCCAGCTTAAGTTCCGATTGGCCTCAAGAGCGAGAGCTGCAATTCCAGCTGCCAGCGGGGCACTTGCACTTGTTCCTGTATGCTCAACAGTGCAGATGTGGTCTGGTCGTAGTCGTCCATCCATATCCACAGTAGCCACACTCTTGTCCAGGGTCGGAGTTCCGCTTGAGTAAGTTGTGGCAAGAGTGGAAGCACATTCTTCTAAGTACCATGGCTTGTAGCCACCCTGGGTGGCCGAGGAAATGGAGAGAGTGAAAATTGAGTTTGTGTATCCATCACAGTTGCAAGAGTCCACATGTCGACCGCCATTACCCGAGGCCCAAATGAATATCGACCCCAGACCTCGGCGACCCTGTCAACCAAAGTGATTTATAGTACAATTGAGATAAAACACTTCATTGTAATTTTGAAAATGTAGTTTAAATAAATGTAGAAGTTTAACTAAATTCTTACATTAGTGACGCCATAAATGAATGCCCGCCTGGCTAATGGGCCTGGCCCATCGACCGTTTTCCCATCATCCTCAGGACCCCAGGAGGCCGAGTAGATATCAACATGATCTGGATTCAAACCGAGAGCTTTGGCTTCCACGGCGTCGTTCACCGTTCCATCCAGCATCCTAACTCCGCCGATTGAAGCATTGTAGGCTACACCAACTCCACAGATATTGTTTCCAGCCGTGGCAGCAACCTCGCCAGCACATCTGGTTCCATGCTTATTGTCCCCATTGTCCTGTGGAGTGGGGTCATTGTCGTTGTCATTTATGTCAGTCGAAGCCCGAGGATCCTGTAAAAACAACAATCAAAAGCATACTTCAGTTAATGAGATAATAAACATCAACATTAACTTAGCGTTTGTCCCGAATCTCCAGGTCAAAGCAAGACTGGAAATTGACAGCATCGCCATTGTATTCCGTATTGCAATAAGTTTACAAAAAGCGGCATTGTTCCAACCAGAAGAGAACAACGCAAGAAAAATTGTCACAACTTTCATTTTCCATAATATACACAATTGTGTATGGTCAACAAAACAATAGGTTCAAATGTAAATGCAAGACAAACTTGGAACGATTGGCGAAACGCCAACTAAACTACTAGAATATTCATAAACCTAAACGTCAACACTTGCTACTCATTCATGCTACGCCATTCTTAGCATACAGTGTTTAACTCTTCCAAGCAAAGTTCTGCTTTCTGACCCATAATTAGTTCATATAGTGGGTTCCATTATTGCAAACTGCAACTTACAACACCATGCATATGCATCAGTCAAATGAAGTGCAAGATGCGAGAAGAAATTGTTATTCTTCATAGCAAACCAAAACTTGCTAAGAATTTGTTCTTCGGTTTCAGTCGCATATCATATCATACTCAGTTATTCATGCTCATGTTCAAAACGAAAGTATTAAATATCAAATTATCATCCCGTCTAGAATTACACTTCAAGAATCTTTGAAATTGAAATGTCAGAAGTGTCAGTTTCAGGTTGTAATGCAGCGCAAAATCGGTTAGTCTTTCGTAAAATTTGCTAAACGAAAATTGAATGAAAGAAGTCTCCTTCCCCTTCCCAACAAACTTCTCCAGTCACCACCCTGTATAAAGTTGAATTAATCAACCACAATATCCGGCTTAGTCATAGTTTCGCTAACCACAATTAAACTGAAACATTGAAGCTCATTTGCAAGAGCAGAGCAGAATGTAATGAGGCTAAGGGCTAAGGTTGGCCAGCCGAACACGTTGCATATGACGCTAATTCCAGCTAAAATAGCAACTTTACGTTCGGTTGGCAGTGACCAGTGGCATACAAATTAAAAGCATAAAAATCGAGTTCCCAGTTCCCTACCTTATCGTAATAACACGTCACTCTTATTGATTTAAATAGCAAATGCATCATTAATCTTGCGAATAAATTATTATGCAAAAATGACTCAATTCCAAGATTCAAGACGCAAGAATGATTTATCGATCGGATCATCTTTAAAAGATGTTTACCTGCTATCACCTAGCCAAGTTGCTAAGTGGTACAATTCATTGAAATTTTGCAATATATATTTTCCAGAACACAGTCGACTTGTGGTCTAACGAAATGTTATTCCAATTATTGTACTTGAACAGCTGCTCCTAAAGTGCTAATATATTACTAATATAAAAATATGGCAAATCTTGAGGAACTATTGATACGAGCCATCAAAACATTTTACTTTTAAATATTTCAGGAAACAGCCAAAAGATTTTCTATACAAAGTCCAAGCCCTAGCACGAATTTGATTAACGCCACGATCCAGTTTTAAAGTAGATTATGTTAAATTGTGTAATGTGCAAGCTGTTGTGTAAGTATAACTTGTTTTATATATGTCGTCTCCATTTAACTAATCATATATTCATCGGCATGCTTCAACTTCCCATTCATTCTGGTCCTAGTTCCCATTTAAATGTACGAATAACTTATTTGATGCCTACTCGCAAAAGGTGTAATTTCCAACGCAGTTGGTCGTGCTACCATCGATATCCTCATGCTAGCGAACTGTAGTCGCTTTGAATTCTGATTTATCATAAATCCCTTCCCTAGTACCTACTCGTACAATTGCTCACATTCAACTCGCAATTTCCTTGCAATATTTACACAAAACCTTGCGGGGTGAATGGTGGGCTAGTGCTAGTCGTATCGTATATGCTGAAAAATACTGATCTTTTTGCAAATCTTATTGTGTGTAATATTAAGTACACTTAAGTATGTAGTAGTGGCCTAAACACGGCTAACCGTCGTGACATGTCTCGGAGAGATCATCGTAGACGTAGAAGGATACCTTGGTAGAAGGTATTTACATTGTGAATTATTAGATATAATTTTTATAATAAAAAGGCTCTTTTCTTTGGTTGAATGTATTTCATGGAACACGATAAAATCTTAACTACTTACCCATGTTACTGTTGCCTATTTTTGCCGTAGCTTGCAGCGTATATCAAGTATCAATCTCAAACGTGGTAACTTTTTGCATAAATTGCTTGCGATTGCAAAATCTGGTGCTACTCATTCATTTTCACTGTCATTATCAATATCATAACGACGACCACGAGCTCATACATTTATTTTTCTCTCATTCTGTCAACCTGGGATCATGATTCATGATTCACAATTAATGCCGCGTATGCTTAAACACTACATTTCAGATGCTCTAAGCAATTTCTATCGCAATGTTAGCATTGACGAGAAGCGACTAAGAAGAGCAGACGTGTTGAAATTATGGACGTGTAGTCCAAATAAAAATAGTGCGAAATGCGAACATATGATGAATGAATGGTTGAAGAGTGTCTACAAATATTTGGATTTCTCTTTCGAATGCTCGTGCGAATGCTACATAGCTTGCAAAACCAATAACTCATGTAAGTACATTAAAATGTAAATTGGACAAACAAACAAATATTCACCAACTAAAAATATTTATGCTGTCAGAGACGCGATTGTGCAATACAAACACAATACAATTATTGTTTTAAGCGCACATTGGTCTAAAATATAGAGTACCTAGGCTGGCTAGACCTTGATAGATATCATCGTCTGCGTATGCAGCCAATAGCTCCAGAAGAATGCGTAGCAGCGTGGGTATGTAATTTTAATAATAGTTCCAGCATTGCACTACTGAGACAACTATCTGATGACGATTGACGACTACTCCAAATTCAAACATTTAAACAAGAAAATATAAAAATCAAATAACTAAATGTACTAAAAGTATATACGTGAGTATGAGTAGTACATACGATGACGGAAGACATTTCAATTAAAAGTTATGTCTACAGAAGACGTCAAATGCTTTAATGCTGTCTGAAAGACAAATTTTTCTGGAACTTCAGATTTTAGTTTCAAAACTTGATAGAAATTAAATTCTTCACACAAGAACAGTGACATCAATTTTGGCAACGATACTTACTTAGAAAATCCGAAGTGACTTTCAATCGTGACTCGTGACGTGACCTACTCAAAAATAGCATGGTTGGTGGAATGGAACACTTTAATGTTTTCTCGGACGTTTTTGTCAAAATTTAACCTAATTTACTCAAAGCTACATATATGCATCATGCATCTCTGTTCGGATGTTTCGGCACAACCTATCCTAACCCAAAACCTTGCCTACAAATGGTCAATGTTAATGGCCAAAGGTTAGAATTCTAATCCAATTTATTTCTTCCCCATCGTTTTATTTTTTGGTCAACCGGGTTAAATAAATGGTAATAACCCCTATTCATTTTGAATTTCGAACATCAATGTTATTTCACTAATTATAATTTTTAAACCCTAGAAGACAGAGCATACTGAATTAAAACGATTGGTTCAGAAGGATAGGCGCGTGCGATTGGAAAACCACTAAACTAGCCATTAACTTCAATTTTAATTAAACCACAGTCAAGCCACTCGTAATTATTGTATCTACTTTAATTCCCACTGCAGCCTGCAGCCAAAGCAACAAAAGAAGAAATAAATTGCTATGCTATGATGCATATCCAAACCCAGACCCCAGACCTGCAATTTGAGCATTCAAGCCCGCACAACAAAACACATTGCATTGCATTGTCAATGTCATCAAGTACGTAGACGAAGGACAGAAAGACGACAAAACCTCCGTGCTAATTTTTAATTTAATTTTTATAAGTTTGGATTAGAAAGTTTTGAAGTTGAAAATTGAAATATTTTGACAAAGCCTCTTCATCATCCTATTTTCCAATTCCATTATTATATTCTGCTTCACGAAATCCATCAAGGACTTGTTCCTCAGTAATCGACTTTGCTTTGAAGTTAAGCTTTTTTAGCGATGACGCTGCCTCAGATGCACATCTTTATTGTTTTTCCATCTGTTATTTATTTCTTGAGAGAATATCGTACTTCATGAACTAAAACACGATACGGGCCAGTAATTCCCTAAATGGCGTTCCTGCCACGTAGAAAATGTCACGATCGCTTCGCTCGTGTCGTGCAAAATGGTTTACCAAAGACTTTACTTTTCCTGATACAAGGTGTTTTCAGATCAGAAGCATAACTGTACCGTACAGCGGCATCGCCTTTTTGCATATTTTATGTTACCAGGTTCGTATCTAAGTCTTCCTTGTATTGTCAAACATGTCAAACAGTCTTCCTAACAAGATTTGAAACTAATAACATCAACATACTTCCGTCTGATAGCGTGAGATTGCAATATTAAACCTCAGCATAAATACGCCCAAAGTAGGATCAACTTCTTATTTCTTTGACAAAGTCCATACTTTGAAAGAAACATGCACAAAGAGATGTCCCGAGTCCATTTAAGCCTTAATCATTTATGCAACGTGGATGGTTGATGCGATATACGGTTCCAAGAAGAAAGCTGATACCCACGCCAATTCGTTTTGTTACCAGGACAACCAGCCAATCAATGTTCCTCATTTCTTTCATCCTTGTTTGCCAACTTTATTCCAGTCTCTTGGATTTTCTTGGTGATGTCATTCATTTCCAATTCATATTCCGGTCTGACATGGTTTAAGTTATTCCATGCGTATTCTATTCTCAATTTAACCAGTATTCTATTCTCAATTTAACCAGATTTAGTTTAATCTACATATATAAGGAGAAATCACACAGAAGGAACGTGAGTCCTGGTTAAAATGGTAATTTCTTTCTATTTCTTTATGCTTTACTTTCAAAACTTTCCGTCCGTGTCAAGTGTCCCTGTCGGCTTCATGGCACAGACACACATCTAAATATATTTCAACTTTACAGTCGAACGACATTGAAGATATGTACAAGAAGATCGTGAGCATTCCACGAGTGGTTGGCTTCATGGTGATTACTCTTGACGGTAATTACGAATTTCAAATTATAGCTAACCATACGACACGGTTTTCGCAGTAAATTAAAAACTTCATTCGCATTCAATTTCCATTTCAATTTTTACTTGAAAAGAAGCGTCATTTGTCAACCATAGCTTAAATTTTAATGCTGGACCCGAATTGGTCGACAAAACTGTTCATAGAAGCGGAACATCGCAATAACATGCCACTCTTCAAATTCTCTCCAGGCATCTCAATTAAGTCCACTCTGGACAACGCAGAGACACTCAAGTACTGTGGACTAATTGCACCTCTTGTGGAGAAGGCACGTCGAATGATCAAAGAGTTTGTGGTTGATGAAGAAGAGAACACGTCGGATGACATCAGCTTCATTCGCCTTCGAACCAAGTTATACGAAATCCTTGTGGCTCCAGGTAAATGGAATTAATTACCATTTCCAAGAACCTATTGTTAAACATCACTAAGGCCAAGTGTTTCCAAATCTAATTCATGGATCAAACGTAGTTACAGTGACGGCTCACAGCTCACGGCCTTCAAAGCGTAACATATTACGCGTACATTGAAAATTGAAACTTGCCAAATCCGTTCTTAATCCCATTCATAATCCTCTCTATTATTGCATTGCAGAAGGTGACTATGCTATGATTGCCCTGCAGTTGCCACATCAGGAAATGGGGAATCCTGACGATGAAAAGACTAAGGACTAACTGAATCATCCTTCATCTTTCCCATTATTCACTTCCATTCATTCAACAAGCAAGCATTTCCTATATCAACATAAATACTCAATGATTACGCATTTCTTCAATCTGTCTTTGCAATATCTTTGGTAAGTACTAAATAAAATACCAAATAAATATCAAACTTACAAAAACAATGCCACTACACAATAATTCTGATTGAATTACAAGATGGCTTGAGCCCTGCACATTAAAATCTGGCCTTATAGAAGCACGAGAGCCAAATTGTGAGGTGCAACGAGAACAGAAAATACAATTTTTAATGGCATTATTGATATCGAATAAGAATGAGAGGAGATTCACACTCCCAGTCTCAGCCTTGTACTTTGAGTTTCAGGCTGGGCTGACGGGCTGAGGCAAGTACCTAGTTTGTACAGTAATTTGCAATTTGAAACCAATGTCAAATGTCGGACAAGGGTAAAGGGTTAGGTAGTGTACGTTACAGGTAATGACACTTTTTAATTAAAGGAGATTAGAACTTCGCAATTCACAATTAACTTTACATTGGGGCATGTACGTACGAGATATTGAAACCTCAATTCATCTAGGGAACACAGGTAATTTTGTGACCAGCAGCGGAGAACCGAGAACCCATGCAAATGACACTGAGATTGAGATCCCATACAATAGCAAACTCGGCAATGTGATCCTTTTCTGATCTCAAACTCGCAGATCAGCTATGCTGGAGTCCTATCGCATTCCGAATAATAATTACAATAGTGCTGCCGTTTCGGTTTGATCTGCATTGCCTGTGTATATAGCGTTTAAGAAAAACTTACTGCATACTGATACAAATATATCCAATTTGAAGACGAAGGGAAGGGACTTAAAAAAATTAATTCAATATCCAATTTTGTATTTTAAGATAGACAAAGTTAAATTCATCTCTCACATCTCTCATGTACGAGCACATGCCACTTGTTTGTTTTTAAATATCACATCCAGCTTTCAACCCTAAATTAAAGCTCAGATTTTTCATTTGTGCCATTTCCTGCCATCCATGCCTACCCTGAAATAAGTACTCTCTACACTACATGTAAAAATTCACATATTAATAACACTTGAACATAAAACCCCAAGGAGGGTGCGAACATGGCCGGTATTTGTTAGAAATTGAAATGTAAGTAATAAGTAATACACATCTATGTATACTCTGACAACAGATGCAGTACGAGCAATTCAATCAAGCCGGCAATTTGGTATTTTAGTTGACTTACATAATTGAGCACCAAATCGGGATGATTGGTCTGGATACCATCGTCCAGAATGGAAACAGTAACGCCCTTTCCAGAATAACCTCGCTTCCATGCTGTTTGAACGTTCATGTCAAATCCATCCTTCGATCCGCCAGTCTGCAAAAATAAATAGGATGTTGAATGTGTTATATACCCTCATACCAGTGGCTAATTAACAGATTAATAGACTCAAAGGATATGTCTTGACAAAAAACACAAGTATTAATTAGTATTAAATACATAGGAATGCTCCTTTTATCAAAAAGAAAATTCATTCGAATCAAAAACCAAAAATTCCGCCAATAACCAAAATATGATGCTCGATGCGGTATGCGGTATACGACATACTTACATCAAGCTTTTATGTCACAAGATACAAATCAACGTTTGCATCTCTGTTGAATCCGAATTCGGAAAAAGTGGAACAAGTTAAAAATTATTTGTACGATTTATCAGTATATAGTGCAGTACTTACTAGTACTAAGATGACCTAAATAGATACTACTTGGTGGTGCTTTAAGCGGTTTGTGTTTTTGCTTTTTATTTGCAGTTCTAAAGTAAAAGAAACGATTCTTCAGTCAACCCATAAAATGCAGTTGAATTGAATTTGTATGCAACACTTCACGCCTCATTACTTTTTTGGCTTTGGTTCTACTCTACATTTTTACATTTCTGCAGAAAACAAGAGTTCTAATTTCTATTCCAAATTCCAATTCAACTTGAAGTTCAGCCAACCGCTACTGACCATTTACGAATTAAACTGAAGTTCTTGGTCACTCTGAATTATTTTAGTAGATTGTATCCTCAACCCAAAAATGAAGAAGGCATTTGTAGTTTGTACTACTGCTCATTGGTATTCTTAAGTACGAGTTGCACTCCTTTTGAGCATATAAATATTAAGCGAAAAGGAAGGTAAAATGAAAATTCTGTCAACCATTGACAATTGAAACACTTTTTAGTCTCCTCTGAATAATGCGTATGCAAAAATAGACTAAGACGAACTGTAAGTACAGTATACTTATTGTATACTTAATTGAAGTTTTTGAGAAAGTGCATCCATTATTCCACTATCTTCCCGGCTTTAGCTTGTGCCTTTCCATTTAACACTTAATTGCATGGTCATTCTTATTCATCTGTACTTGTTGCGGTAGGCCAATACTTTGTATTTCAAATTGCAACAGTACGAAACGAAACACACTAAGCATAATGCAGATGCAGCCCAAGTTTAACGAGAAACAATGAGCAGCAGTAAATGCTTGCTGGCATTTTACATTTTATTATAATATTAACTAAATATAGTTAATATGAAATTAACCAACTCGAGTCCACTCCAAATAATATAACCAGTAGCGGGAATAAATAAAGCCGTTTTGAATCAAATCCTAGAAGAAAGTATTCATATTTGATGAAAGGGGAATCTCATATTCTCATTCAAGTAATTCTTTGCACAAAGACTATGAGTTGAGTTCGTCCAAATAAACCATATATATACTAAAAATAAATAAATAAAGTCTATCTGACACCAGAAATGTTCAAACCCTGTGTTCATTATGCTGAAAGTCAATCCTGAATCTCACGCCAAGCAATTGGAGCAAGCAACTCCAACTAGTAATATATGTACATTTAAGTAATATATGTTAATACATTTAAACTCGTCCGTAAATGATCATAAACACACAATACAACAGAGTTGCTGAAAACAAGTGAATTAGCAATAGGATGTCACACGTTACCAAATATTAATGGAAGCATCGCCATAAGTGCGATATGTTTAGTGGCAACCAAACTGCCAATTGGCAACAATTTAACTTTAGGTTAGGGAATATGCAAATGATAATCCAACTTTCCTCCTACACTATTTGTATTAACCATTGACGTCTCATTTAAGAAATGTCCCTTTCTCTATTTACTTTTGGCAGATATTGGTATTGACATGCAGCCCACCATCATGTCTTGAATCATGACATAATACAGAGAGTGAGTGTGACTGCTAGAAAGGACGGAGACGGGCCGCACCACAGATAACGAACGCGAGTTAAATAGCCAAACCACATGGGTCCAATCGGAGTTCTAATTAACAAATAGATATCGTCAGGTATTACTCAAGTTTAAGAACAGATGGTAACAAACAACCACCGACACCTTACACCTTACCCTATCGCGATCAGCAAGCCTAGGCCTATGATTTCGGTTAGGTGCATACAAAACTCTTGCTTCTTGAAACACAAAATAGCGTTAAACATTAAGCAGGAAAACAGGCTTGATTCGTACTTTTGAAACAATCCTAAATCCGACCGGAAAATGTCAGACGTAATTGAAAATATTATGAAAATGTTGATATTAACCTGGGAACACCCATTAGAGATTCTAACGTGAACTCCCATTGGTTTACAAATGTAAATATTGTAAAATTTATACGTGAACTCCCACTGGTTTACATTTGTAAACCGCGGTGTTGCCAAACCTCGAATATTGCAAAGCC
>JAQFYU010001074.1:0-16680 GCA_034694905.1 Ceratophysella granulata | reverse complement strand
CACTGTCACCCAACAACCCAGCCATTTCTGTGACGAGCTAGTTAAACTTCACTTAGATTAGAATGAAGATTTACTTTGTACTTTGTATGAAATCCGAATTTAGTGCAGCTTTTCTTTGCTCTCGCGAGGGGAAAAAAGGAGTCCTTCGGGTTGGAGGCAGAGTGAGATTTCCTCTTTCTGTATCTAGTGCTATGCAACAGTCCTCTTTTTCTATCTAGCGCTGTGCAGCAGTCGCTCGCTAGCGATTGATAAATTTTTTTACCCCATGAGATCTGCAATGAAATTATCTTCAATTTGGTGTATTACATGACCGGGAACTATATCGTAATACATGAAATGTGTAGGGTGACAATCATTATGTGCCACCCTGTACATGTTGAGTACCATATTTTCATTATTTATGAGTTAACGTCGACCATACTTAAAAAACGATCGTCCGATTCCAAGTACTAAGCTATTCTTCACAATTTCAGGCTAAATATTTTGGACCCGTGAGTGCTGGTGGACCGGAAAGTGATGCCGACCTGCTGAGTGATGATCCGGATGCTGACGAACTGCTGGCTTTGGAGGAACCTCCTCCCGTGTCACCCACCGACTCTGCATATACATCCGAATACGTAAGAAGCCTCTTCCATCGACTCAATTCCCAAGCTTAGTGTAATTAAACGTGCTAATACTCACTTCTTTACTTAGGAAACGTTGCCGCGACCTGGGCACCTTCATTTCCCGGACGAAAACGATCGCTAAACGAGATATTTAATGATATATGATGATATTCCTCGTAAGATTGCGGAATGGCATTATTCCGGGATGAGATCTCTACAATATCAGCAACAGATTAACGACGTACGATCTCTTCCTGAGAAATCTTAGCTTGATTCACAAATTACGAGACCTGAAACTAGTCTCCTTCCTCTTGATCTGTTATCTAGTTCTACTCTGCATGCTTCTCCTTCAATTAATCGTCTTACGCTATAGCAGACCACGTAATGTCATTTTGATTCAGTAACTCTCAACTCTCCAGTCAATTCAATGCAGCGTGTTATAGCCAACTATGTGGTGTCATAGTTGAACTTCGAAAGTACGATGATTTGTATGTATTTGAGTATTTGACGTCAATGAATAAATATGAGAATGAGTGGGAAGAAGTGTGGAGACTCGGACGGTTCCTTTTTGGTATCAAGTATAATTATTTATTATCATCACAAACAATGAAGTCGGGTACAAATAAAAGGAAATGCAATGTAATGTAATAGTTTTTGTATTCCTGTCTTCATCTTCATCTTGTTTTTTTGGGTAGTTTTGTTTGGAAGAGTACAGCTTATTATAGGTAAAGCCCTTCGTCAGTCACTCGTAAAAATTGATTGTTGTGACAATAGTATTTGACCCTTAGTACGTGGAAATGTATATAAAAGAAATGTACAGATTTGGAGGGAGGAGAGTGGGATGGGGGAAGTTTGAAATCCTACAAAATGACCCATAAAATGGTCAGAAAAAATTGGCTCAAGAGGAAGCAGACAAATGAGGCATTTTGAACAAACAACAAGTTCCTCTCAAGAACAACTTTCCCGTCTCAAACCCACTTAATACTCCAACAACTTAAGAAAAGAGTTATGGAAATCGAAAAAAAAGTTAAAGTTAAGCACAAAGGAAGAAAACTCGTCTTAACTCGGCTCGTTGTGATCAAAACTCTTCTTTTTTTTCTCATTTTTTAATTATTTTAATAGTGGCAGTTTAACGTATCTAGTAGTAGTGGGGGGAAGCTCAAACCTTTGCTTGGCCATCCCACTTGAGGGCGTTCCTCAACGCCTTTATACTGGGACGTAGAAACAATTTGTAAGTAAATTCATTTCAGGTAGTAAATGTGTGTAATCAGCCATGTGCGCAAAAGCGAGCAGTAAGTTAAGTTATATATCTTTTTTTTTCTGGTAGTTTAGTTAGTAACTTGATTATTATTAGAAAGATTAGGGAAGTCCGCATTTAAATACTCCTAATTGGGAACAGAAAGGAATGCTCTTCTCTTCACGAATATGGATCCTCAAGTAGAAAAAAATGGGGAGGAAAGGAAAGAAGGTTGGAGGAAAAGAAAGGAGATTCAAGGGAAAGAAAAGGGGAGTTGGAGGAAAAGGAGGGAGAGCTAGGCAAAAGAAAGTGGCCCAGATTGGGACAGTGCGCGTTTTTATTTATTTGTTTGTGTTTTTTTTTTTGTAGAAAATAGGCCCTGGTTTTTTTTTGGTGTACGTTGAGTGTAGAGAGGTATGAGAGGAGGAGTTGGGTGTTTGGGGGAGGAAAAGAGCACGAGTAAATTAAGATAAAGTACAAGATACATGGTAGTTTAGTTTAGAGTAGTGTAATTAGTATATTATTGTTGGGATTGTTAGTAATTGAATGAAGAGTTATATGTCTAAGAGTCTAGTTTAGAGTTAATTGTAATTTCTTATTTTTTGCGATTTTTCTTCATGTTTCTCTTAAATGTTTTTTTTTGTTTGTAATTGCAAAAAGGCAAGCATTCCCTCAGCCCCGTAAGTAAATTTCTTTCTTCTTGTACATTGTTTTGTTTGTTTTTCTATTTACAATTACAAGGTGTCCCTCTTCTGGAGTCCTTTGCACACTAACTAGAAATGTCTTCCCTGTCTCTTAAACACGGTACTTGTAAGTAAACCCTAAACTTCAATGTTCTCTCTCTGCAACTGGGTGGGGGGTTGGGGTGGGTTTCTTTAGTAGTTTTACGCTTAGTAGTGCAATACAAATCCTTAATTAGAGTAGTATATGGTAGAATAGTAAATAATATGTTAGTAATTAGGTTCTCCTTCCAAAATTTAGAATATCCTCTCACTGGCTTGGCTAATTAACCCTTGGGCCTGGGGGTGGAGGGGTGGTGGTGGGTGGGACAGACCGCAGACGTTGACAACCAGCCTGCTGCTCTCATTCGCCCTCTCATCTGCATAAATTCGGAACTGAGGAAATTCGGGATTGAAGGGTTGAATGAGACGCAGCAGGTTTTACTTTGGACTGATTCACACTTTGACATTTCGAATTCTCGGAAACTCCATTTTGTGGGTTTTTTTTTTGGGACTCAAAAAAAAATAGAACAAAACAAAAAATAATATCTACAAATACAAACTCTTTAAATTGGACTGACTCAAATGACTAATTTCTCTCCTCAATGGAAAATAATTCAAATAAATATTCCTTTACTTTTCTATGTTATCTAATAGTTAACCACTACAGCGTGGATTCTCCTGGGTCAAGAATCAGTGGCCAGCACACAGAGTTAACTTTTAATTTTTGAAAAAAAACAAAAAAAACAAATACAAAGCAAAAAAACACAAACTAATTAGTTACCTAACAATAGTCTATCTAATCAAAGTTGTGCGGGTTCGGTCCAACTTCGCCCATGTCACTTCCCACATTTCCAGGGTTTTTTTGGTCGGTGAGAAAGTTTTTTTTCGTTTCAGAGTCCCGCCGTCCCCTCAAGTCCCACTTCATACAAGTCCTTTGAATCAGTTTACAAAATACGAAGGAAAGGAGTTACGAGAAGGAAAGCTAGGCCTCGGACCGAAGTATGAACTGTGAGTGGAGCGGGAGACTTTTGGAAGAAAACGATTTTGGTCAGAACTCACCAGGAAGGGACAAGGACACTGCGTTGTTCGGGGGAGGTGGGAGGTGACAGGGCAGCGAGTGGGGACCTGGCTTGGCGCTGCTGACGAGTGCTTCCTTCGGGCCTCCTCCCTTAGATGGTCAAGGGTCGTGGTGGGCGTGGAAATGGAAATAAACGGACTTAAATGCATTCTACAGTTCGCATCAATCATTCTCTGGATTTATTTATTGTTTTGAGTTCTCACTTGAACCTAAGTTTATCTAAAGTTTAAAATTTAAAACTCTTTTTCCCCAAACCTAAGTAGTGCAATTTGAATGAGAAGGACCTTGGCTCAAGACCCTGCTCAATGGAAAAGATGAAGGAAAGAAACGAGAGAAGAGGTGCACAAGTCAAGAACTTGGCATGAATGAACGTATTTCGTTTCGGATCCAAACTTTGGAATCGTAATTGATAGTATTAGCATGTAGTCACTACAGAAGCACACTGAGGCCTTGGAGGTGGAGCTTCCACTCTCCCACCCTCGTCACTCCAGAATGTCCTCCGGGGGGAGGCAGAAGAGGCACAACAGTCGGCAGTGACGACGAAGGAGCTAGAGGCTGAGCAGTTTTTTAAATGCTGGTCAGGTCAGACACCTGACCTAACTTTTCTGAATATCCAAATCTGCCCAGCAACGCCCTCTGTTGTGGCTCTCATGCTTCAGCCCAGACACAGTCGCCTCTCGCCCTCGTTATGTATGTACAGAGCGGCAGAGAGCCAGAACCCGGGAAGTATTGTATTATGTACAAGTTAGTAATTTGACAGAGTTGAGTTACAACTAGGCAATACGAGTTAAGTGATAATCAACAGAAGAAAACTAAAGCACTTGTAAGACAGTTCGAGTCCGCCCACTATGGAGTTTGGCTACTAGACTTGGCCAAGGAGGGGTGGGGTTGTGGTGGTGGGAGATGGGGGGCCTGGTCACTAGGGCAGACAGGGGAAGGGGTGGGATACGGGGATTCGTCAACGCTCAACATTTTAAATCGTACAAATTTCTGGGTGGCAACATTGATCAACTGGGTTTGTTAGTTTCGGAATTTGGTTTGTTTGGGGGTGAGAGAGATACTGGATAGTTTGTGTCTCCATCTATCCTACGTACGTAACGAATGGGAGGAGCTTCTAGCCTTCCTGTCCTAATTCATAACTTCTCAACACAACTAAAGAACAAGACTGGTTTTTTTGAATGTTTTCTAGAGTAAACAAACAGGAAATTAGTTTCTTAAACAAATTCCAAAAATCCTATACCAGATTGTACTCTTTAAGATTTAGCTGCAAAATCGTGTCTTTCACGGCGGCGAAGACGAACCGGATGTTCTCCGTATCTGCGGAAACACACAAATAAATCAACATTAGAATCAATACAAAAGTAGCTACTCGGATTCCTTTCACTACACAATTTCAGGGAAGCTTAGCAACTGGATTTGATACATCAACAATTTAAAAATCCTCATTCTTCAACAGATATTGAATTGGATATTGTGATTTAAGCAACTTGTGTAAACGCTGAAATCGCCCTAACAGAATTCGTAGTGATACGTGACGTGCCAAGCTTCCAGTTGCTAATTTGTTGTACATGGACAGTTACAAGGGTTAAAGCGGAGAAGACGCATATTAACAAATTCGAAGCACATGTACGTGCATCTGTGCCATTCAACTTGTCACATCATTTTTTTAAAGTGTCGTCGTCACTCATGATCTGATTCGCACATTGCACAGACACAAGTAAGCAGTTCAATTTTGTCAATATGCGGCGGTGGGTGAGGAAGAAGTCACCTTTTGGTAGTGTGGTTAGTGGTCAAGGAACGAACGGTTCCAGGAACAAGAACAGAGAAAGAAGCCATGCAGAACAGACGTAAGAATAGAATAGAAAGAAGAAAAAGTTAATATTTGTCATCTTGAACCAGACACAAACTAGACTAAGAAGAAGTAGTATTCTAGAAAGGAAATTGACAAATTGAATTAAGATGCGAAGATCTGGTCCAGCGACCCAAATTGAGGCACAAGGTTTTCGCACTACATTTTCTCCAGATCCCAGTAGATCCTCAGGCCAGGTTGTACTCCTTGAGGGCACTCTGCATGATCGTGTCCTTCACAGCACAGAAGACCAGCTTGATGTTCTCCGTGTCTGAACCAAGAAATCCGTAAGCATTCCCAAATCCCAATTTACCCAATCCAATAGTACTGAGCCACGAACTGAGCCAATGGAGCTATAAGTGCGTATTTGAGACAAGGTGACTGATAGCCACCCTGTATATCCTTATAAAACTGAATCAGCTGAGCCAAGACCCGAGTTCGTGTCTCAGACTAAGGACAAACTACTACATAGACAAAGTAGACAAGTCGAACTGTCGAAGGTCGAAGAAACTCAACAATTGGGTCAAATAAATAGGAGACGGCTCAGTAGATGCATCTTGAGTTGATCCCTGGGCTCAGATATCCTCTAAGTTTGGAACATGCAAAGCGAGAAGAAAAGAGATCGGAGAGACAGATGCAGTGCAGATACAAAGGAGTTGGAGAGTCCTTTGAACCGGACGGACCAGTGCATTCCAGAAGGGAGAAAACGAAGACGAGAAGGAGAGAGACGGAAGAAGAGAAGAAGAGAGGAGAAGTGAATGAAAAGACGTTTGGAGGAGATTGGGATTTGGGCAGAGATTGGATGAGACATTGAGAAGGTGTGGATCCAATTACCTGTGGCACACGTAAAATGGGAATAGATGATTTTCTCACTGTCGGGGTTGAGGTCGACAAACATTCTTAAGATAAACTCACGGGCATGAATGGCGTCCCTTTGTGGTCCTGTGCTCAAACAAAAGAAGGGATACGTACAGTACTTACTTACTTACTTACTTACTTACATACAGGGATAGTCAACATACAAACACTAGTCTAACTTACTCCAACAACAAATCGTACATGAAGAAACTACGGCGCTCATATATTGATCTTAATTTAGGGGTTAAGGGCTAATTAATTACAGAGCGGTGAAGGTGAAGTTGCGCTACTAGAGGGTGTCCAGGTGCGAAAGAATACCGCGACGAGCGTTTTTTCGTATTTCCGCTGCAGCATTATCGTCCTTGTTGTACGAATCTAAATGTAGAGGGAGGAGCTTGAAGCTCCAAGTTGACCCCAAGCAGAATAGTCACTCGAAGCAATATTCTTGAAGGATTGCGGAGCATGAGGAAGGCTGGAGTGGACCCAGGTCCCCACCACGGACATTCCAGTAGTGGAGAGCAGGATTTTGATGACTGGGCTTTCTGGCCACCATGTTCCTCACTCAATCCTTCTTCCCTATGATTCGCTCTGCATTCATGTTTGTCCCTGATGTTCTTTCACACCTAGTCTCCTATTCTACTTGTACGGATTCGGAACATGATTTGAGATTTGTGGAGCGAGTGTTGGGAACGTGGTCGGGGCTGTGGATGGGTAAGGTGGGTTGTGGACTACGGGCATGGCTAGAATGGAATGACGTCTTTGGAGGTGACTACTGGGCCAGTTCGGACTCGGTTCCTTGGTGGAATCATGGTGCCAGGGCTCGTGCGGCCGGGAGGAACAGATCTGCTCGGTTCTCGGCCGGAATGTTGAATGGAGAGGAGGACGAGTGAGGAGAGAACGCATGTCGAATGGACTCCACCACCACCGGTCCCATCCATGTACCTATCTCTCCATGTATCTGGGCATGCATGTGTATGTATGGGTCCTGAACCGGTCCCAGGTTCCCACAGACTCCGAAACGGGAACAAGAGACCCCGGCCGCTCGCTCTGGCACCAGGGCGCAGACCGGCACAGGATCTGTACACAAACCTTCAGCTCCCTTCCAGAACACAAAGGGACTTGGTGGAGATGGTGGGCCAGATGGGCAATGGCCTGACATGATGGGCGGCTAGAGAGAGGCCATGACATGGAGAGTCCTCTCCCTCCCAACCACTAATTCAATCCAATTAGGCCTAATTCTCCTCATCCTCCTCCTCCAGAGACACAGGAGATGGACAATGGCCCAATTCACTCACTTAACGCACAAATCTCCCTAAGAGAGAGGACCAGGACGGCTCAAAGACCTACTTTGGACAGAAATAGCTCCACTGGCTGAGCTCATGTCATTCAGGAAGGAGGCTTGGGAAATGGTCCATCTCCGTCTCAACTCAGATCAGGTGACATTGGTTGGATGGATTTTCTGGATGAATGTGAGGAATGAAATCAGAATTGAGAAGCCTGGCTCTGGCCGTTCTACATATACATAGATGCTGGAGAAGGGAGGCATTGCCCAAGGCTGAATGCTAATTTGGGAATTGAATGAAGTGCCTCGTTGGGAAGTGGGCTGATGGCCGGACCTGGAGCTCCTGTCCCACGTCCCAGCATTCAATAAAGTCTTTTGGCAGGAGCATTCTTGGAGAAAGGAGAAGTCTCGAGTGACTACATTCCGGGAATTATTAGAATGCAGTCGGTATTCGGAATTTGAGGAAAATGAAGCTGTCCCGTCCTGTCACTTGGTCGGAGGAAGGAGAAGAAGCATTCTGGATTTTCGCTCCACTCCAGATTCTGCCGAGAACGAACGGGTTTCAATTCTGGGCTGAATTCTGAATTCTGGGAGAAGGAGCGGAATGCGGGAGAAGAAACCCAGTCCGCCTCTCTTCATTCAGAAAAGAGCGGAAGTGGGTCGGAGCTCGGGAGGCCGAGGGGAGCCGACAGGTCACACAAATACCCGCTCCGCCTCCCCTCTCTCCACCTCCATCCATCCACGTCTCTCACCATTTCCAACTAGCCTCTCCTGCTGCCTCTCTTCAAGACCTGGACTCCCTACAAACCTCCGCTTGATCACCGGGAGCGAGGATCCGAGTGGGAGACGGACGACGGACTTCTGCCTCCGCTCGCTCGCCTCACAATTCCCACACGCTTCCGCTCAGCTTCCGTCCAACTTCCCAACAGCTCTCCACACTACTCCCTCCACATCATCCCTGTCTTCATGTCAGATGTCAGAACCAGGAAATCCCGGAAACTACCCAAATGTCCAATACCTTCCAATAACTATTTATGAGATGACCACAACCATCAACACTTCAAATGTTCAAATGTTGAGCTGAAGTATGGAATAATATGATTCCCTCTAATTTCTACGTCTTCCGCTAGTCATCTTCTTTTTCAAAAAGGCTCCAAATATATGTATATTGCTCAACAAATAACTGCTAAAGTTCTACGAATTTCTGCTACTATTTTCAGTCAATTTCAACCTCTGGAAGTAACACCTACTCAGTAGTATATTTTTGGACCAGTTTCAACATTTTACCGAAACGAGGGTGGACATGGTTGCTTAATTTGGTTTGGAAATTGGGCTAATCTGAGACCGAATTGACACTTGGACATGAGATGGATGATATGAGTTGCATTCTGATTCTGAGGACATATGAAGCTAACCACAGTCTTCTCAGTTCTGGGAACAAATATACAATTAAGACCGCTCCTTTCCTGTCAGCCCATGTCAGCATTTCTACTTCCTACATATTTACGCTCAATGTCACTTATTCCTTGTAATTAAACATCCCAACTCTGTCCCTTTGGAAGAGAATTAGACGAGAGAACATTCGCGTTGCCAGTTGAGCCCTATATTGATTTAAAACAGTTGCGACCTCCAATAAATCCTGGAATCTACGTTCGATGCCTACCAACTACCACGACCGCATGATTTGCCAAACTACGTGAAGGTACGGGGTAGAGCCTGATTGGGTAAATTGTTGAGTTCTTCGGCCAATTCGAAGGATTCGTTTAATTGAATTGTGTAGGGAAAGTAGGGCTTCACCTGTACCACACGTGAAGTGAGAGTAGCACATCCGTTCTGGGTCCGGGTTCTGACTCAAGTACATATGCTTGAGGATGAACTCTCGAGCTGCGACATGGTCACACTTCGGCCCTTGATTCGTACAAAGAAAGTGGTAGAAAGAACCGAGCTACTGTTTTACTTACAACTATGTACTTATAAGTGAATAGAAGTGACTACAAGTGAACGACGGAGAAAGTCCGTCCTTGCCCATGAATTCTGGGAGAGAAAAGTTCTAAAAATAAGTCCCGTTCCTCTCATTAGTCCCTCTTCTTTTTAGTCCCACTTTTCTCTGAATTAATAACTTTTCTCTTTCCACTACTACCTACACAAACAAACAGATTCGAGAACTGGCCCACTTCTTTATTCTGATTTCTCAGGGCTTCCTTCTTCCCTAAGGCTTCTTCTCCACGTGGAGAACATTTTTCTTCGTCTTCTCAATACAACAACAGCTCGTCCTTCTCCAGAAGAAGCGGAGCTGAACAATTAAATAAGTAATATTAAGTAACTTTCTTCCGAAACCCTCCAAGGTCCCGTCTCACGCTCAAGAACAGGCCAGATGATGTTTAATCTCGTTTGTGGAAAAATAAAGTCTTCTGCCACTTTTTAATCAGGACTTGAGGATGAAAAACTTAATCCGAAGAAAAGTCTCATAAACATCAAGTAGCCCTGAGTTACTTGTTTTCTTCTTGATTGTAGGTCAAACTTAAGATAGCAAAAACCATTCTTAAGGCCTCTCATGAACTCAAAGTCAAGTTCTGAACAAATTGGTCGGGCTAAAACTTTTGTGCTAATCTAGGTTACATAACATACTACATTACATACTCACCTTAAAAACAAGTTTATGCGACGTTATGGAGTTTCTTAAAATAGAACACTAGCCTAGTCCAGCATGTCGTCCTGCTCGAAAGTATCTCATTGGATTAAGGTCGAATTGTGGTTATTGGATCGATTTGAAAGGTGAAAAGAAAACCTGGTCATTATTCTCAGATGAAGGCTCAAGAAGTTTATTATGGCCTAGTGGAGAAAAATAGGCTCGTGTTCTCAAATGGATCTGGACCAAAGTCCTTTGTAGAACATGTGTGATGTATGCAAATCCGCCTGAGGAGAACCCAGTACCCGGTTCCTAGCACTCAGTCGGGATAATGTGAGCTGGGTTGTTGAGTGGTCGTGTGCGAGTGGAGCACAAGGTCCAAATCCCTGTTGTTCCACTCAAAGAGATTCTGAGACTCAAAGAAGAAGAAGCTCGAGGTTTGATTTCCGATTAGAGACTGAAATTAGGTAACAATAGGGCTTGAGACTGCGGGTGCTTCTGGAAGGAGCACAAAGCGGAGCCTAAACTCCCTATTTTCAGAGAAGATCTTCTCCTGATCTTATCAAAGGAAGAAGAAGGGAATTAGAGCCGAAGATAATGTAAATACAGAACTCATCAGATGGAGGAGGAGACGGAAGCTCCAAACAAGCTCCAGCTCTCCTCCTCACACAGACACACATACATCTGAGGAAAAGGGAAGAAAACCTTGGAGGAACAAGAACTGAAGTCTCCTTTCAAAACCCAATTATTCACCTTCTCTTCTGTGCAGAATTCAAACGAAATATGGACAAAATATAACGACCCACTCTCCTTTCTGGGACAGGGGAAAATGGATCTCCGAATCAGGACTCAACCTTCGTACTAGCTCAACAAGAGACTCCGACTACGGGCACCATGGGCTCCAAAACCCAGATTTCAGCTCAAACTGACAAAGAATTGTGGAAAGATGAAACTAACTTGACCTAAATTCAACTGAAAAGTCCTAGCGCAGTTTGAAGTGGGACAGTGGGCTAAGCTAAAGCGCGCATCCCACTTGACGACTTAACCAATACTTTTTAAATACTGAACTTGCGACAAAAGCTTTTGCAGACTTTCTCCTTACTTGTGCGAAAGCGCTTGTCACAAGATTGGAGTTATGGCGGAAACCAAGGAATGTTGCTCCGAAAGGCCACCTAGAATTAATTTGGAGAGGAAGAAGAAGAAGAACTGAACTCACCGTCGTACTCCGGAAAGTAGTCGACCAAATGGGAATACATAATTTTTTCTTCTAGTAAATCCTTCTTATTCAAGAATAGGATGACCGAAGAGTGTTGGAACCAAGGGTAGGTTATGATGGTTCTGAATAAGGCCTTACTCTCTTCCATCCGATTCTAGAGTCAGACAGTGAGACAATCCAGGAGTTAGTACACTCGTAAAACCAGACAGAACCTCCTCGTTCGTCGTAGACAAAATACAGGGTGAGTTGAGTGAATGGCTCGATGAAGATTTAATCCAACCCAATATCAGTCCCGTGAATCAAACATTAACACAACTCCAAGTTGGCTACAATGAATTCTGTGACTTAATTTAATTTGCAGGAAGTGATGTGGGGGATGATTCTTCCAAGACAACATTCCGAAATTACTTAGTTACGTTACTGATTTCTCATTTGTCTATTTCTGCCCATACAATTCATTCAAATCATCCCTTTCATATTTACCAATCAATACTGGCGAGTCTATAAATTCTATTCATACTTTAGAGTTGCATAATCCGAAAAATCAGACTTTTGTTTCTTAATGCACCGAGTCTCAACTCACCCATCATGAAATAGATTCTAAGTTCTTAACGCTACGACGAGACGAATTGGAAGCATTCTTTGAACTAACTTAATTAACTTTGAACTTTGACCAAATGAAAAGGCTTGACTTACTTCGTTTTCTGATTCAAATAAAATCTGATCATATTCACTTAGTGCGACCAGAAAGATAATGGAAGTCACATTTTCAAAACAGTGTATCCACTTCCGCCGTTCTGATCGTTGTCCACCTACATCTACCATTCTGTGGGGAAGAAGGAATCAAACTCAGTTAGCAGTTCTATCACGGTTTATATAGGAACAATAGCGCAACGAATTCAGCGATGTAAAATGCCAATAATTGGGGCATTGTGCATGCACACGGTGATCGACAGGCCATGTAGGATCAGAATCAGTAGGACAGAATCCTCACTGGTCATGAGTCTACACTGCTCGCCATCATGTACTAGGCTAGGAAAGATATGAACTGTGTAGGGCATTTATTTATAGTGATAGGCGAGCAGGAGGCCAAGAAGGTATTTGAAATGTGAATGTAGATTCCTGATCCGACTTCCAGACGTCAAGTCCTGAACCGGGATCGATATATGTAAATCTGTATATTATGACATTCCAACATTTGGGCGAGGCGAAGGAGCAGATCAAGACTTCTTGAACTCCTGATTCTAGTCGGTTCTTGGCTGCTAATCAATAGATTAGGGACGATAGACTCAATTTTAAACAAGAAGCAGTCCAACTGGGACCAGGTTCTTCCCAGTTTAAATCTGGAATGTCAATATTATGACAAACTGAGAATCGATAGTCACTCCACTCTTCAAAGTTTCTGAGAATCGAGAGTTGGGACTCTGTTCACAATATAAGGCACTTCGAGCAAAGTACTCCTACTTATTTGGGGCTTGGATCCCTTATCCCTTGAGGGTTTGGTCTTGGTTGGTCATCATTTATACATATTTACTCTTTAGTTAAGAAACTTCAAAAATTGTAAACGAAGAAATTGTGAAACAATTTGAAAACAATCGCGCCAAAGAAAGCAGCAACCAGATTTCAAACTCCAATGTTCACTGGCCGGAAAGCGGATATGGTTGCGCAAAGGAATAGGCCCTGCATTGAATGTTATTTAATCTGCATAGTCTAGTGATTAGTGATCTGGTAGAAAATGTGAGAGAGGGCTTACCGAAAGATGATCGAGTCCAAGTCAAAGGGGTACTCAATTATGCCCGTAGTAGGGACTCGAGCACGCAGAATATCCTGTTCAGACGGTAAATACCCTGGACATGAAATTCGATCCAAGTCATCCAAGTAGCTGTAGTAAACAAAATTAGTGGTTGACAGGTGTGAATAAATGGTCAAAATAGCGCGCTTCATATTTAACTTTCTGAAATGGAAGAGCTCAGCGAGTTAAACAAAAGTGCCCTACCTTATTCGCAATTTATGCAAATATAAGCTCCAAGGCATGCACTGACCTAAGATCATTATTCCCAAATGGCTTGTCAAGTTTTGCGGAAAAATAGAAACTAACTGAGTGTTTCTATTTCGAATATTTGTATATTGATGAGATGAGGTCATGTAATTATTAGCGCCCAAAATCCAAATTAATCTCGATTCTTGTTCTCAAAACGTAGCAGATAATCCTAAGACGCAGAATACTATAATATTAATAGTAATATTTTTTGATATTATGTTTGTGTTTGTATCTAATTTTTGGCGCATTTTAGAGAAGAGGATGAAAAAAGATGAGTTTAAAATCTTACTATCTGGCAGAATCGGTGAGCTGGTACTCCCTTCGTCTATCATAACACTCTTGGATCCCAGCATCGCCCCATAAGGCTTTGATGGCTTCAACGTAGGGTGCCTCGAACGTCGTCACAGTTTCATAGTCAACTGCTCGTACTTGATCCGCTTTTTCCTGTAAATCCATCAAAACACAAGTCCCCTCCTCTTAGTGTAAAATTATTCCTGAGCTGGCAAAGAGTATAATGTAAGTAAGTATTAACTATGAATGAATTATTCTAATTGAGGACACATTGACAGAGGTTCTAGAAGCTAAAGGTACAGACCACCAGGTTCTCATCAACTCTCGGCTGACACACGAACTGCCCATAGTGCGAACTTGTAGGACAATAAGCTCATCCATCCATGGCGCTGCTATGGACAATTCTTTGTGGTTCCGCTCCAGGTACTTACTGAGAAGATATTGATCTGTGGGATGAGTGACAGGATTTAGGGGTTGGATTCTTCCTGCCAAGCTTCAATTGGTCAGATTGAATGTGTGTGCTACTACATCGTGACTTAATTATCAATGTTCTAGATTCTAGAGGTTCCTTTATTCTGCGTTATCGTTATTCGGTAGTGCTCATGTGAACGTCTATGCTAATTACGCTCTAAACTACTTTAGAAATTACTGGACAAGATTCTTTGCCTGTGCATATTTGCATTGTGATTGTGTAAACTAATCTGCTGAGGTGATATCTGATCTCCTACAGTAGCAAGTTCCTGAACCCGATCTGCTTCTAAAGCCTCTTTTCTTATTGACGAAAGAGGCTATATGGAGAAAAGGAAGGATCAATACTTGAACTTGGACTGGAATCGGAGTCAAAAGCCAATTTGGTTCAAGTCGTACTTGAAGTGGACCATATGCTGAGTGTTTGAACCAGAATATGTACAGGATCTAGCATCTGTACACATTAGTTCCGAATGCATCTTCCTACACTAGAATGAACCCTAATCAGATCTGCGGCGGATTGAGTTTGAATATATTCATCTCCCAGTGCTACAACCCTGCAATCTGCTATATGGTCCCAGTCGGAGAGCAAATTAGAATACTGGTCCGTCCCAAGTGAAGAGAATGCCTTCCTGGCCTGGAGATTAGTGCAAATTCTTGTCTGAGTAGATCATGGACTTAGTACGCTTGTGTTTGTGTTGTGTGGGTCTGAAGACGAAGCCACCAAGTTTCCAGAAGAGGACTGAAGCCCAAGTTCTTCTCTTCAGAATTGAATATTATGATACTTGTGCCCAAGTGTTGCTACTTAGTTGAGCTTGGGCTCAACCCAGACTCCACACCTTGTTTTACTTGTAAAAGAATCAACCAAGGAGCCGAGCCGGAGAACGGAGGAGAACCGGCAGCAAAAACGGCCTGCCTCCACTTCTCCAGACTTCTTTCCTTTCCAAGGTCATTCTCATTTACTTTTCCCACTCCAGTTACACTCCAGTTTCCTTTCCACTCAATTCCACCAATAAGGAGTTCAAGACGGAGTCATCAACGCAAAGAGCTGGCAGGAGTCAGAATTAGTCCCAATTATGCATGTTCCAGATCAAATGCGGAGTCGATGTTAAGTTAGCCTGACCTGGTCTATTATGGTCTATTATGGTCTGGTCTGCCCTTCCTCCTCGGGGAGTCGAGAGACTGGTCGGGAGGGGAGTAGAGGTAAGTAATTGTATTTCCCGAAATAGATCTGATTACTTTGTGGGAACGTGGTTCTTGTGGAGTGTGGAGCGTGAAGGGAAGGAGCGAAGCGGCTTGGTCCGTCTAATCAATACTTGTTTCGGATTTGCTCAGGTAATCAAACTCTTAACTCCCGTTCCCGTCAGAGTGGAGAAGGAAGGTCTCCACTCAGGTGATGGAATCATGAATGAAAGGCGGAATCTATATTATCTATATTCGGGATCTGGAGAGCTATGAGGGCTATAGAGGCCTAGTCGGGACCTGTATGGCTGAATGACGTGAGCTGGACGAGCTCATTCATTCCACAGGTAAGGCTGAGTGGGTCTAATCAGATTGGAACGGAATGTTTGTCAACCTCCTGCCTGCCTCCGTACACTCACTCACTCACTCTTCTGTCACTATCTCCGTCCTATCTCCATCCACATGCTTCTTCCGCCCAGAAGACCTGAATTAGCTCAATTGAATCCGTCCATGAATGAATCTCATGCTCCATGCTTCCCTGCTCATCCAACAAATTATCATTCCTAATCATATCTCTCCCCAACTCCAAACTTCGGGCTCGTCTTCTGCTCCATACAAAACCTTTACTGTAACATTAGGACTTTAACTTGAGCCATTATTTGGGATTGGGTCAATGCACTGATCCAGTTGTTTAGATCCTTCTCCTTCCAGATCACAGATCAGATCTGAGCAGTGACTAACTGTGGTCTGGTTGCTCATTCCTTTATACCTTCAGCCCAGCAGCCTAGATCACTCCGTACCATTGCACTGAGTACTGTATTGTGGGTTAAGGTTGGGTGTACTAGTACGAAAGCGAGGGAGTACAAACTGAACTAAACTATTAATATTTGAGAAAGAGAGTAAAAAACGGTGGGGTGTACATACTTTTTTGATACTTACATTATTCGCAGAGTCTGCATATTGTATCTTAAGGAGATCCATGGCACGAATCATGGCCTGCATCGCCATGAAGATGTTCTGATACACCAACTTAATGAATCCTCTCTTGTCTTCATCCGAGTACCCGGCTCCGTGAATGATTCGCATTTGCTTGATAAACGTTGACTTCCCCGACTCTCCCGTGCCTAAACAAGAACAAGAAACCAAAGAGGATCAAGAACAGATCAACGCAGATCAACGCAGATCAACGATCAGCACATCAACAAGCAATTAACAAGACCAG
>JAQFYU010001073.1:0-16681 GCA_034694905.1 Ceratophysella granulata | reverse complement strand
AGTGAGCAGAGAGTAGTCACACGAGAATTGGCAGTGGTTATGGTTTTGAAGTATTAGTTGATTTGTTTCAGTGAGAATCCTGTGGCGAAGGCTGTTCTGTGCTGCATGAAGTGCTGCTTTTGGTGTTTGGAGAAGTTTATGAAGTTCATCAACCGAAATGCATACATCATGGTGGCTGTATACGGCCAGAACTTCTGCACGTCTGCCCGAGATGCTTTCTTCTTACTTATGAGAAATGCAGTTCGAGCCTTCGTTCTGGACAAAGTGACGGACTTTCTCCTTTTCATGGGAAAGTTGGTTATTGTGGGAGGAGTGGCAATTTCCTCCTTCTACATCTTTGCTAAACAGCATCCCTCACTGCAGGATGACGTAAGTGCTAAATGACTTGTGACTTGTATCATTCTCCCCTTACAAATTCCCTTTCTATTTCTTATGAGCTAACCAAAGCTCATTTCTGCGAAGGTTCCTGTGTTGCACTTCTACTTGATGCCTGTGATCGTAATCACGGTGGGCACCTACTTCATCACCACCCTCTTCTTCTCCGTCTACAACATGGCCGTGGACACACTCTTTCTCTGTTTCCGTAAGTAGTTTTCGCTCAGATCAAATAATTGTCGCAAATAAGGACTCGGTGAAGCTAAATGACATGCTCTGTTGGAAGATCCAGTCTGATTATCTCATTTCAGTGGAAGACTCTGAAGTGAACGATGGATCTGAGGAAAAGCCATTCTACATGCCCAAGGAGTTGATGGGAATTCTGGGAAAGAAGAACAAAATTCCTGTAGCCAAGAACCAAGTGGAAGCTTAAAAAACTCACCCCAACCTCAATGACCAAACAACATTCCACAAGGTCTGGTAGTGGCACAAGCATTCCACATTCACTGAACACGTTGATTGGGACCCCTCTCAATTCAATGTACTACTTTTTGCTGTCTTTCGAAAGCCTTTCCTCTGTCCTGTATTCTTTTCAGTTCCACAAACTGCAACTCTTGGAGAAAATTTTTGTATCCACAATCATAAATGTATTTTGTATTATATATAGTGTAGCTCTAGCGGCATTAAGGTAGATGATGAGGATGTTAGATGTATGTGATTGCACCAAAAATGGGAACAAATCCCATTCAGTATTTATCTACATAATTAATTTAATAAAGTGACCCAGGACTTGAGCAAGGTTTAACCAAGCGGACCAGCTCAACGAACGTTTTAGTATTTTCCCAAGTGGACTGGAGTTTATTACCGTGCTTAGCAAAGCAATGTCTCTTGCCACCTCATGAAATTAATAGTCAAACAAAACGTAGTCAATATAAAAGAATACTCTGCAACATCTGATAGCCCAAAAAGTGGAAAAAGTAGCTTCCTAATCTGTACCTATTCTGCGTTATAAATATTTTGAAAGGTACGCTCGAAAACTTATTCAACCGTTTCAATAATTTGGAGTATAAATACATAATACTTGAGAAAACCTTAACTCAGCCATTCTTCTTCGACAAAGACACCAACATTACTTCAAGACTTGTGCAAATAAATACTAGTGCTGCATATTGAGTCTAAACAAATGATATGTACGAAATATCAGTAAATCAACGTCATTACGTCTGTAGCTGTGTTGTGCTAAGGTTACTAGTCGTATCGACTGGGCGGAAAGTAGTCCGTGTAGAAGACGTTCCATGCGATGGCGAAGAGGACAATGAGGGTCCAGGTCACGAGTCCCACCACCCATAACACCTTCTCCCACTTCTGCTTCTTCAGATTTCGCAGAACCAGGATTCCCACCAACAAACCCGCCAAGGCTCCGCCAAAGTGAGCTGCATATCCGACCTAACCAAACAAGACACGTGAGCAATAAAGAATAAGTCACCAATACTCCACGAAATCAAGCCCATGCTGCTGTAACGATCATATTCATATTTCTAACCCGTTTATTCTAACTCTCTTTGATGAAATACCATCACATCTTTTTGTCAGTAAATACCATGATGTATCCCACTACCCAAACCAGAAACGTCATCGTTTCTACATATTGTCCGTTTTGAAGAGACTTACCTTACTGCTGGTATCCCCCATGTACCTGTAGTACACGGCAACCCCAATGTCAGTGATTGAGAAGGCAGAGAAGAGAATTACACGAACCCAGGGAAGTTCCATCTGGGACCAGTTCTTTATTTGTACAAGATACACATGACATTGTTAGTTCCATTTCTTAGCGGGGAATTGAGAGTGAGGAATAAGTTGTTTCGAAACTTACGAGGATGACGGTGGCCATGTGAGCTGTGATTAAGGCGTACACGCCGCCAGAAGCACCTGCCAAGTAATAGTCCGGGTCAGTGAGGGAAGTGGCCAAGGACCCCGCGATCACTCCCGCCAAATACACAATCAGCACTCGCCACCACTTGTGAACCATCTCCAGAAGAACGCCAAGGAAGAGCTGCATCAAAACGTTGTTCACCACATGAACCCATCTGGAAACGGAAACCTTGTTACTTTAATGGTTTCTTTCTATGACACATTTTTTTGAATGTCCTTGAGAGGACGCATGGCAGGAGAGTCGTATGCTCACCCAGAATGGACGAGCATGTATGTCAAGTATCTCCAAGCTTCATAACGACGATGTGGGTTATAGATCAGGACGGATTCGATAGGTGCAGGTCCATTGATTCCAACCCACCCACGCTGCTGGATGATCAAATGGGTGTGGTAGATGAAGATACCCAACTAGAAGATCAAGCCAGACAGCACCTTTTGTAATTAGCAGGTTCATTTCAAAAGGACTCCCAAAGAGAAGGTGAGAATTGAGAGTTTGTTATGGGACGTTTACTTCGACAAGGGAGATGAGTACCATGAACACGGGAGGCGGAATGCAAGTGTATTCCTCCGTGTATTCTCCGTCCACTTCGTCAGGACGTTCATTCTTGGGCACAACCACAATATTCGCGAAACGAAAGGCAAGTCTTCTTCGACGGACCTGTAAGGGACATGACCATAACATCAATATCTTACAGTGTGGTACGGTTCAGCGTGCAGTGCCAGTGTCATGGACTCGTCTTCTGCTTACCAACCAGGCGTACTCATGAGGATCCAGTACTCCGTCCTTGTTCCTGTCCGCCTTCTGGAACTCCGCCTCCACATCTTGGCTGGGCAGATGCGGAAGAAACTTTTTGAGTTCGTGAAGCTCAACTCCTCCGTCACCGTCAGCATCGACCTGGAATCCAACCACACTCAAATCAGAAGTGTCTTTACCTTCCCAGAAGAAACCAACCAAGAATACGTCAATATTGTCTTCCTATTTAACATTTGACCAGTATTCACTGTGTATGCCTGAGAAAGTGCTCAAGGTGAGTCGATTTGCAGGACTTGCCTCAGAGAACCTCGGAGCGTTTTTAACCATTTCGGAGTGTAGGTCGGATAGACAGAAAGGTAAAAGATGAAGGGTGAAGGGTTATTTATAGGTCAGCGGCCGAGCAAAAGATGGAAACGGGTCACTGATGAAGAAAGAACTAAAATGGAAAACTTTCAACCGGAGACCTCTTCCCTTATTTTGATTATGAGAGGAGAGCGGAGGAGACCGGACGGATGTGACCAGCCAGCCACTTCACTGGAATTCTGAACTGTGAGCTACATCAATCACGTATCAAATTAACGTATGTATGAGTATGAAGTGGCCTAATAGTCGGGTGGTTTTGGAAGGGAGATAAGTCTTATCTGCCTGAGTGAGTGGAAGCAAATAACAGCCGAAAAACTTACTCACCATTTAAGTAAGGTTCCACTTCCGAACGTCCTTATCAATACTAATAGCATTACCTGTTCAGCCTCTCACGATATGAATCATGAATTGGACCTTCTCCTGTGTTCTCATTCATGATTTGATTACGCAGGGTTTGCTTTGATTGTTGAGTCAACAACATGGAATACAAGGACCTCCGTTCAACAGTTTTAAAGCGCTTTATATGTAATTCTCTATACTCTTCATCGTTTGTCAGTATTAACGTTGAGAAGTGAGGAAAGGAATTCCAAAGACTTAGTTTAAGTATGTTTTTCGAAACTAGGTATGACGTATTATGTCTTAATTGAAATGGCACTTTATACAGTTCGCCAAACACCAACATTTCCAAAAGCTGAGTCCAAGATTTAGTAGTAGTTGTACCAAGCTCAGAAGTGACACCAGTTTCATGTGAGCTTAACTCTTAATTAAACGTATCAGTGAGTAAGTACCCCTTTCTTTTTACGAGGTTGTTGTTCGGTCGTCGATGTGGGATCGTCGGGGCCAAGGTTAGGATAAATGCTAGGCACTTGGAGCTGGGGTCTCCCGTCTCTACTGGAACGATCATTTGAGTCGAAATTGATCCCGTTAACAGTGAACAGAACTGGTTCACCCATCCTCCGCCCAATAATTTCTCCAAAGTCTTCTCAACTTTCACTCGCTGCTTTGCCTCCGCGCTCCAATCTACAAACAATGGACAAATGACATCAAAATATAGCAAATTAATTCATCTAATATCCTGTAATATGTTCCACCAATTTACAGCCATGCCATATCATGCTTGTGCTTGTAGTCCTTGAAGACCCGAAAGCACAAGGAACAACACTGTCCATTTATTAATTAACTAACTACTCAATTTGTTAACACAACAGGGTTGTGCATTTGAGCAATTACGCGCGTTACATTGCAATCGGTATTTGGTATATGCAGTTACACTGTTCGTACAGTCAGTCATCGCTTTTTACACCTCAACATTATTTTTTAAAGCCAGAGCAGATAGTGCAGATAGCTTACTTGTTTTTTCCAACGTCATGGTACACTACCATCTACAGAGTTTTCCCCACATCTAGAAGTGTGAAATCTGTACACTCCCCGATTACAGCTACTGTGGCACCGCTAAGTATAATCCATCCGGTACACTACATATAGCAGGCTAAGGCCGGTAACGGTAATTGATTATCCCACAAATGTGTCGTCTACCGGATGTATAAGATGCGCATTGCCCGTATTTCACTTATAGTTGTTGGCATTGACATTGACAAATTAATATACATATGTAGAATGTATGTAGATTCAAGATTCCAGAGGTGTCCTTCCAGCCAGGTCCTTTATTAAATGCAAAATTTTCTGTGGTGTTTTCGGGTAGATTGGACCAAATGGCCCGCAGTGAATTGTTCTAAGTTGTACTTAGTCTCTTTTCATAAGGCTGGTAAGGAACCTCATGTATGACCGTTGACTTTTAACAGGAAATGACCCTAACCAAGGTGCCTTGACAACCAGGAAAATCCTCGTAATATCTAAAATTCGTCAATAAACCCTGACCCTAACAAAACTTGTTTACTCAAAGATAAATAACTTTTGTTTGAAGACTTTTTCGGTAGGGTGTTGTCTGGTTCAGGTCATAAGTCACACGTAAGGGGGTCAACTTTTACATGACCTTGATCTATGACCTGAGTTAGACAGGAGTGGAGGAAAGCGGACCGCTTTTTTGATCCATGGTGTTTTTTGCATTTCTTTACGAATTACGTCATTCTAATAAGACTTTTTCGTCAAATGTACTTTTCCAAATTGTTAAGTTAGGTTAGGTTAGTTTTCCGGAAAAACTTAAAAACTTGAAAAATACAAATTTGACGAAAAAGTCTTAGAATTATATAATTCGTAAAGAAATGCAAAAAACACCATGGGTAAAAAAAAAGTGGTCCGCTTTAATCCACTCCAAGCCACCCCCACCCTACCGAAAAAGTCTTTTCAAACAAAAGTTGCTTATCTCGATGAGTACAACTTTGTTGGGTCATTTCCTGGTAAAGGTCAATGGTCATAAAAGGTTCCTTACCAGCCTTATGAAAAAAAGACTAAAAAAATTCACTGCTGCGCTGCTGGCTCAATCCACCCGGTGTTTTCAATTGGGAATCCTATTCCATTTGTTTCTTATTTATAAATATAATGTACTTTACTTACTCGTTTGTCTTCACGTATTATGAATGGCTTGTACGCTAGTCTCGTCTAGTCTCAGACAGTGTTCAGTTTGATTGAATGAGTATTAAAGCGGAAGTCAATCTTTGATTAATATTGGAAATGCAAATACATGGAATGAACCCCTGAGATGAACCCTCAATTTTCTGCTACACAGCAACGTCACGTCACAACAACAAGATGAGTTGAAACTTTTCCCGCCATCTGGTTAATATCTCACATTCCACTTCTTGTCTGAATATAAGAACCGGTCCCGCGCGGCAGCCACCACCCCCTGTGTAATTGCCCATTATAATTGCAACAATTTGTAATTGTTAGTCGCCTCAGCTAAGCACTCAGCCTTGTGGCTGTTGAGATTAAGAGTAGGGTTGGAATGGAAAAGATCTTGATTTTCATGATTTGTATTTTCTATTTCTTACTAAAATTGACGGAAATGCATAATGCCGTGTTAAAATTCACTTCTACACGTTTTGTAATTTTACGTTTAAATAACCAATTCAAAGAGTTTTCTTCAATGTACTCAAAATAGATTCAGACAGGATCTTCTGCCCTTCTTCCAAATATAATTTTTATTCTGAATTCTCAAATGATGCGAGAGGTAATCTTGTACCTTACTGCTGGCGCATTTCAGCATTGTCCAATTATGAAATCGAGCGGTTGAACCTGAAGCTACAACAGTCTAGCGCAATTACGTACATTGTGTAGCTATGTAAAATTCAATATCAGTATTACAAATTTCAAGATCCCGTGAAAGATGGAAAACGAAAAGTACGTAATACATAGTACATAAGTGAAAGGCTCCCAATTCGTACGATTTTACATACATACATACATTCAGGTTTCATAATTCAATTTGAATTTTTTGAATTTAAGGACACTATTATGTATTATTGCATTTATGGTGGAAGCGATTGTGTGGAATTTAACCCGGCTCCGTCCAAGATGTGACATTTGTCACATTTCGACTTTGAAACATTGCTTTAGATTTATTTGAGGGATCTTTATGGGATTTTATGTATTCTTCGGCTATAGAGTTCTACGTTAGTAAAAATTTCGAGCAGGTAGAATGAAAAACATAAATTAGAGAAAATATAGTAAGTCGAAAAACTGCAAAACTTGACGAATTGTCACTTAAATTACCAGATGTGACAAAAGTCACATGCCTTCTGGGTATTCCCCACACCTACGTGAATTGGTGCTAGTCTAGTACAACTACTACTGAAGCGATTCATTTGGTAACATGGCATGTGACAAATATCACATCTTGGTAGATTGCGTAAAGATTTTACCAAAATGCGGCAAGTGACAAATTTCACAACTCGGTAGTACTAAGTTGTAGTTGTAATTATCTTGGATGGAGCCGGGTTGATGTGGCTAGTTAAAGGAGATAATACATAGTTCTCATTGACTGAAAGAACGTAAAAGGGTGAAAGTTTGAGCTCTCCCTTATTTATTTCATTCCTTGAGCTTGGACAAACAGGAATATCGTTCACAAAACACCATGCATAATCAGTTAATGCATAATTAATTTTTCAATGCATTTTCCTTGAACCAGGCCGACATTTTTGGTTCAAAGTACGAGAACCATTCCACATTGGCATCCATTGTCCTCAAATGCTGATGCAAAAGAGTCTTCACGGCTTCTGAAAAAGAATCCTGGTATTTCTCTACCATTGCTCCAACCTAGAATACAAGAAAATACTTCTTACTCGACAGGAAGCACAAACAAATTCTAGGTTTCTGGCCTCTACAAGCACGTACTCTATTCCGTTCCTCAGTACTTGCCACGTAATCCCTCAGTGTGAGCACAATGCTGGAAATTGGTTCAGGACTTCCCAAACTGTCAGAAATGGAATGCGTTGATTAAAGCACTAATTTCTTCTGTTCTGTGTTTCTGCTTGCAATATGGACATGTCGTTTAATGTGTTCAAATTAGAGTGTATCCAGACTTACTACTGGATGATGTCGTTGGTCTTCTCATCCAACAGGTCAATTACTAGAGATCGACCCACATGGTTCATCGCAATCCTCTGAATGAGACCTGCTGCATCCGACTTTGGAATTACCGCTTCGTCAGTGATTGCCAAGTTGAGTAAACTAATTGGCGTGACAAGAAAAGAATACTATTATTCTGAAAAATCATGGGGAAATGCGCATGCGCAAGTCTTACTTGGTCAGCTTGGCTGATGAGCTCGTGCAAGCGAGAGCATTCCGAAGTTCCACGCCTTTTGTGGCTTCATACTGTTCATTCAAAAAGTTCCAAATGTCTTCGTCCTCGGAGGTCACTGCAGCGCAGTACGTGGTTGCTTTAAGGTCCACAGTCACCCTGTAGATACAAAAGATTTTTACCGAGCAAGTCATCGGTTGTGAGTTTTGTTATTTATGGATGACAAATCGCATACGGATTTTGTGTGGGATTGAGTCTCCAATCATCCACCAACTGTTTTGCCTGAGAGAGACATTCAGCGTCCTCCAAGCTGCACGCCCAGTCTGTGACAAGTGCACGAAGGATGGTACGTATTGGAGGTTCGTCTGCTTCCTGCTCGAACGTCAAGCTCGCAATCACTCGCTGCATGGACTTCCGCAAGTACAACTGTTTACACGAGAAACAGAATTACAAACTTCGTGCTTTTGATCCTTCATGTTCGGACGGAACTAGTCCTTTCACCTGGAAAGGCTCCTTGTTATCAGTTGAGCTACTTCCGATCAAATTAGAGAACTTCCGAAACTGTCGAAAAGTACTGGCCCACACAACGTAGTCCAGCTCCTTGGTGAGGAAGGAAGTCAAATCCAATGCATCCTCAATGGGGATATAGCCTAGGACATGAGGGTCCAGATTGGAAACCAGTTCAGTAAGTAGTACCAGATGGACACGATAATTATATATTTACGTTCAAAGGCAGCTGCAAAGTGATCGTCCAGAATCTGGCTCCGACTGGCCACGCTGATCACTTCGTGGTTTAGATTCAGCTGGGCCTTCAAAAGGCCCTCCAAGTGATCATCGTACAGAACTCGGTAATACCCTGAAAGATGGGACAGAATTGTGTAGACCTAATACGTGACCAAGTGGTAATGCGAGTAGGTACCCAGATCTGGGTTGAACAGGATCCACTCGTCAGTGTTGTCCACTTCGACGCTTTTGAGAAGGGTGGATCTGTCCATCCACAGGCGCTCCGTGTCTTCCGCCGTAGGGTTGGAGGCGCTGAGAAAGGAGAGGGGGACATGAAATAATCCATCTCCCTCTCCGGTTTCGCCATTGTGAGCCTCGAACAGTTCCTGCAATTATCTCTCTCAGTTCAATCAACCACCCAAGCATTGCTGGCAAAAATTGCAAATATGCGTTCTCGAGTCACTGAGCATATAAATGGTAGTTTAGTAGTCTATACTCGGATTCCGCTAATTTGTCTTCAACCATCATTCCCATGCGACGACAAAGCTTCAGAACGCCAATTTGAAATCAATGGGAGGGGATATTGAAGTGAGCCTTTATTCTTTGATTTTTGAGTGTGGTTCTTGCCTGAGTGACGTATATGCGATTGCTGGATGCTCTGGAAACTCGAATGAGCGGAAACCCTGTTTGGAGGGTCCAACTTTCCATGATCGCACGAACGGTCTTCCCATTAGGCGGGACTTGGTTGCTTAGTTCCAGGAATTCGTCAATGTCATCGAATAGAGCGTATTGGTCCACAGCAGTGTACGCACTGGAAAGGAAAGTGATTCATGGTGAAGTATTTTTTATTTATTTATTTATTTATTTAACCAAACGTTTTGCACACATATATTGACAATACATACAACACGAGTCTACAAACCTACCCATAAATGGGATTTACCGTTCAAAGACGTTTATGGAAGTGAACATGTGGGTGTGCGTGTTACCACAGATCGCATCTTTTTCTGTTTACCGTTTGTCAAGATAATGCTGGAGAGCCAGGATGAAGATTTGAGGTCGAAGAAAAGCGCTAATCATGTGGATGAGCGAGGCGCCTTTGGAGTAATTGATGGTACTCGGTATCTCCACAAATGTTTCAGTGTCCTTCCCGTGAATTGGTACAGACTCAGGTCCAATGTCGAAGGCCATGGCAGGCTGAATGTCGTCGGACACAATTCGATTCACCTGGTCGAACTCAGGGCACACCTCTAAGGAGCCCACGTGCTCAAAATAGCTGGCGAATCCTTCCGTAATCCACCTGCAAACCCCAGAACAAAGATGTTGGAGGTGGTTCTATGTTCCATGGGCTCATGGCTCGGATTAACAGGCTCTGTAAGTAATCTACCAGTCGTTCCACCATGCATGCGTGACCAGGTTCCCCCACCATTGATGGGCCTATTCCATGAAAAGTACACAAAGAAGCCACTTTTGGTCTTAAGTCACACTGTGTGCGGGTGCATCTGACATAGAGATGCATGTTGCTAAAGTTTGGTAGGTACCAATTCGTGTGCGATGACGCTGGAGCTGGAGTACTTGGTGGTCATCGGAGTCTCATCTTTGTAGTACAGCATGTACGTCGTTCTGCAACAGTTTAGATGCTCTTACTTTGCATTCTCCGAACTGTATGACGCAAACTCAGAATTAAGGAAGGTCTTACCGATAAATGTTGAGTCCCCAATTCTGTATCCAGTCGTTACCAGAGCCAAGTGCGAAAAGGCAATTATAACGGAGATTAGTTAAACCTGCGTACCTACTCCTGAATAAGCTACATACCCTCATAAATACATATTCCAAGCCAAGGGCGGGCCGCTGAAGTTGTAGTGTTTTTAGATTTAGAGAGTTTTGAATTTTTATTTAAGTGACTACTGTGAAATGTCAACTGTAAAACCAGAAACGTTTCCGTTTCGGAATAAACTCTCGACAAATTTTGTCTTGATAGAGGGCATCAAGGACGTGAGCAAAAGCAGAGCCGCCGTTGGCCCAAGATTATTTTTTCTAACCTCCATCGCGCCCGCTGCAAAGTCGGGCATGCCTGCAGAGTCCAACTGGGCAGTTCATACGGAATTCCGAAGAGTGCTTCGTAGAACTTCAGTGTCTTGGCAGCGGACTCAGCCGAAAATACTGCTCCGTCATCTCTCAGCATTTCCGGAGGAACCCAGGTCTGAAAAGATGAAAAATGTGAGGATGAGGATGTCGTTAATAGCAGATCAGAAAGCGGGGGTGGTGGTGGTGGTGGACATAGGTGAGACATCTACATAAATGAGTTGAGTCAAGAAAAATCCAAAAACATTTCAAGCCGACTTACCGACACTGGTTTGTCCGGGTTGTACATTTCAAGAGGCGCGGTGTAGCTTCCAAACTGGGAAACGATGAAGGCTATGACTGTGATGGGCATGATGGGTGTTGTAGCGTATCTGTCCCACACCCAGCCATCTTCCCCCTCGCTGTAGCCAAAATCAAGATACCGCCAATCAAAAAATATATTTAATGCGTGGCGCAATATGAGTCCAAATCACATACATGGGATCATCCTCTCCATTGTTCACTTGGTTCATACAGGAAAGGGAGTGGAAATCAGTGGATCGTCCAATGTTGATCTGGAAAGTTGCCTTATGATTAGGCTCGTCGAAGCACGGGAAGACCTTCCTCACACTCCGAGTTCGACTGAACTGAGTTGTAGCGACGAGTCTAGGAACAAATGGAGCTTGAAGCGCTTGTTACAAATTTTACTGGGCGGCTATGATTCATACCACGATGATTTGGGGTAAATGATTATTTTAGTTAATCTACATATCTGTATGTACTTGGTTTCTCCTCCTTCCTGGTATGTGCTGAGGTAAAGCCCGTTCATTCGTTCCGAGGCTGGGGCTATGCGAGACTTGAACTCGATGTACACCACGTATTTCTTCCCCACTTCCAGAACTTCATCCAGTTCCATTTCCAACGTCTGTTCAACAGCATCTCGTCGCACCTCAGCCAATGTCAAGCTCACGGAGGGATCCTCTTCCAGCTCAACCTGAACATGACACATGATCAAATTCCATGTACTACGAACAGCGTCATTCCAACCAAACTAACCCCAGCTACTTCCCAGTATTCGAATTAATTTGAGAAGCTCATGCTTCAACTATCTGTTTCCTTTGAATCGCTCAAATCCGATCCGAAGTCAACCTTAGCTTTAGTGATCATTTATTATTCTCCAGAAACAGGCCATGAAAATTCCACATGGGCTTAACATTGAAGGCAACCATCCATGCTTTGCGAATCTGTCTCCTGTCCATTCTTACTTTGATGAGATGGAAGGAGATGTCCATATCATCTGCATGAAGTATGATCATGTTGGTGGGCTCGAGGCACTCGACTGTAATGAAGACGTTCCCCGGAACGCGGAGAGAGTCTGGGTTGGACGCTTCGATGAACAGCCGTGGTTTGATGTGGAGCACGTAGTGGAGCGGTCGTAAAGCAGTTGGAAGCCGGGAGAGTGGAACGATGGGATCCTGATCGAGAACAGATACAGATTTACTGGAGGGCATGTATCTTCGGTAAGGATCCAACTGCAGAGAAATAGAACCAGACACGAACGACAAACCGGCGATGAAGACCACCAAGAAGAGAAGAAAGGAACGCATGATGCAGCTCAAAGGTGAAGGAGATTATTAAGGTAAGCGTGAAAGCGTGTGGCAGAAGGAGCACCGGTCTCAACTTCCTGAATCGTTGTGTCACAAGAACTAAGCGTTGACAAGATCCTGCCTACTACGGAGATGCAATCTACTTTAGGTAGTGAAGGTGGAGCATGATGTGCGAAGAGGTTCCAAGGTCATGTCCGCAGAACGGAGCGGACTATGCTACCAGTTTATCAAAATCCAGCACTCTGCTCCACTTCAACCTTCAACGGGCAACGTTATCAAAGCTGATAAAAGTGAATACAATGGTATAAGGCAGGAGCTGAGACAATAGTTACCCATGGAATTTCAATTGAACTATCTAATATCTAATAGTACGAGTATTCCATTGAAACACCCATAATTTTCTCCCTTCGAGAGCTTGATGATATAGGGAAATCCAATTCAGGATTTACAATAAAGTTTCATCAAGTAACAAACAGTTAGATCATTACCAACTTTACACAAGCGATGGCGGCAGTACATTACATTCTGCGTTGCATTGAGCCAGCTTTCAACCCAGACCATTTCTAATTCCTAACTTTTACACGGAATTTTGGGTAGGGATAGTTTGTCCATTTCATGACCTATTTTATTTAAACCTGAACTCAGAATTTTACTAACGAAAAGCTTGCATAAACTTTGATTAATTCATACACTATTTTATTGACAGTCTCTTAGGTCAACGCAGGAGGAGACATAAATATGAAAAAGTATCCAGAAATCTAAGCCCTGTGATTTGAATAATTGTTAGACACGTATTTTAAGGTTTTATTTGAATCTTTTTTTACTGCTGATGTTACATTTAAATGAAGAGTAAATCCGACTAATAAAGTTTCCCCAGTCGTCAGAGAATTGAACTCGCTCATACCTATCACTAGCTGAATAAAATCTAGGAATCGGTTTACACTCTGGAATAACAGCATTCTACCGATTTGAGAGTAGTGACTACCGTTTCTTCGGCTCATTATCCTATATTTTTTATAGAGTAGGTACTACAGTTGGTTCCATTTGTTTGAGTTAATTGGTCAGACGTGCGTGGGCACTCGTCGTCTTCCGTTGTTAATTTCCTTGTGCGTTCCCATCCTGTCACCCATCTCCTTCACGATGCTGGAGAAAGTGGTGGGACTCATGTGCTTCTTCATCTCGGACAAAACGAACCAGTCGGAGGATTCCATCTGACGAACAATGGCTCTCAAGGAACAGCTGGTCTGTGTCCTCCCTTGGTTAAGACTCAGAGATACGAAACGAAGTCTCCAGGAGCAGAGTGTTAGGAGACGACACACGAGGCCAACCAAAGAAATCAGGAACAGAACCACGAACCATGAGCTAACAAACAAAGCATAAAATCATTTGTACTCATAGCGTAAAACAGATTAGACTGGTGGACAATATTGAAAGAAAGCTCTCTTTACGCCTGACAATGTGAAACTAATGTCTCGTTTCGTACCTTGGGAGGAAAGCGTTTGGTAGTGGGAAGTGCATTTGGAGGCTATGTCCTAGATCCTTCAGAACTAGCTTAGGAACATAGGAACAGGTTCTTCTATTCTCTGTGGTACTCATAGACAGGCACGTGCTAGGCCCTCCGCCAAAAAATGCCCTTAGGAGGGCCGTTTCTTTATTATCTCTTATGTGTTAAAGTTGAGAAAAAGTCCTCCGGAGGGCCGGAGTGTCTTCTATGGTGCGGTGGTGCTGCACTCTACTCGGCCAATTAGGTAGGTTCATACATAGACCCCCACTAAATCCAAACATCTGAATTTTTCATGTTCGTGGTAAAAAGTGGGATTTTCGTGTGAGGTGTGAAGGTGTGTGTGGTTGGATGGATTCCAAGTGGATCCAAGTGGAGCTAATTGGTTCTTGGGAGAAGTGGGTCAGTCAGGAGCCCCCAAATCAGTTCTGAACTGCTGGGACATTTAGCAGGAGAAAGTGAGGCAGACATGGCAGAATGTGTTGAGGAGATGAGAAGGGGTAAAAGGAGGATAGTGAGATGGGAGAGTGAGGCTTGAGGATAAGTTGTAGTGTCGTTCTGTGTCAGAAGCGTGGACCAATTACCCTCCATCATCCTGACTTTCAACCTTCAATAGTCCACAACCAGATGGAATCTGATGGAAGAGTGGGCCTCAGACCAGCTCTGTGGCTCTGTTTTTGTATCTATTTCAATTGTGCCTTCTTTGTACGTATCTCTATCACTACATCTGTATCCGTTCAATGTGATTGAGGATTTATGGATCAGAAAGCCACTTTCTCTTCTCTCTCTCCCTACACCCTTCCTTGTAATAACTCATGTAGGAAACGCGTATCCACGTAATGTAAAGTTGCCCACATTTAATACATTACATTCCCCCCATGCATTCTCTGCTCGGATACAGAATCCGAATCCAGAATACTTGCATCAACTGTCCGTCCATCATATCATATCGGAACTACCCGTTCAGGACAGAGTGCTCACGTAACTTCTGCCTCCTGTGCTATTTTAAGTAGTTTCTTACCATAGAAAGATGTACATTTTCTCGTTGATGTTGTTGATGGAGAGGACGCAGATAGCGTCGTGACTCACGACAGACCCTCCGATTCCATGTGCACTAAAAGTGCACTTTGTTACTTTGGGAAAGATAATGGCCAGTGGATCTGTTCTTCGGTAAGGATCCTCGTTCGTCACTGTGAAAAGCTCAAGACCGAAGGCGGATAGGGCGTGCCCGAAGAAAAGGTCCATGAGTAGGAGCTGGGAACCCACATTGAGGAGGTTGAGAACTTCACAGAAGTAAAACCTGTATGCATAGGCTCCGCCCCATGACCCACGATGTGCCATGAAGTAGTCCACCGCCTGCTCTCGTTGCATCTCTGCACTGCACTCATCTTGACCTGTATCCTGCAGGCCTGCCACGAGAAGCCGCAAACGTCCTCCCTCCCAGATTTTCCACACGTACTTGGGCACGTAGAAAGCGAGGGCCTGTAAGAAGAGAACAAACCACACCCACTGGTAGTAACGGTGATGCAACAGTCGGTCCTTTCTGCCGACGCCGAACACTCCTGGGGAGGAACCTCGGACCCCATCATCCGTCTTCTCCAGCTGACCTGCACAACACAACATACAATATTCGTCACAAACAGGTATTCAGTCTTCTAGGAAATTTATTTTGAATGGAGTGAGTGCTGCAGACAACACGAAGGCTGTCTCCAATTGATCCCATTCGGGGAAAATGAAATTAAAATGGAGCCCGCGATGCGATCCATGGATTTAGATGAATAATTGAAACATATTCAGCATCGGCTTGAATTTACTTCCACAGTTCTACTCTACAACCACCTAAATCTCTCAACATTTTCTGCGGAGAAAAAGTATAAATGGTTAGTAAATTGATGAAGTATCGGTCACTTCGAACTAATCGAATGTGGAACCATAACTCTTGAGACAATCCTCATGTGTTCTTTGTGTTGATGGCCATACCGTCTCCAGCGAAATAGGTGAGTCTTCCGTACTTGTCCGGCTTCATCACAGTGTACGTGGAATGGATCCAGCTGGAACGAAACAGTCATTTTTCAGCCACGCTACACGATCTACATAAGGAACGGAAAATGAGAGATTGTTGAGTGGGATTACCAGTACTGGTCGATGAGTCTTTCGACGGCTGGTGAAGTGACGCAGTCAATGGGATCTCCTGCGTAGAGCTTGGCGGACACGATGAAGAAGCAAACGATGATGGACCCAAATGTAAGTTTGTAATGTAGGCGAAACACTATGTTGTCAGCACGGTGAGACTCCCACTTCATCAAGGCCCTCAACCCACCCACCGTGTCAATCATGGCACGACTCTTCCGACGCAGACTGAACATTCCGTAGATACACTAAACTCAGGACTATCTAAACTGAACAGAATCAAGTCTCTTCTGACCTGGTTCACGTAATCCTTCCAACTGACTCGATGGGATTCGTGTGGTCTCCAGGTGAAAGCGAAACTTTCCCTCTCCTCCTTGGAACTGGAGAAAGTCTCTGCTGCGAAGGAGCAGAAGGAACCACATAAACAATTCCAGCTCCATACCTCCGGCTGATTGTAAGAAAAGGTAAGATCCAAACTCTCCCAGCCTCAATCAGGACAATTAGGTTTGTTGGGGCTTAGAATTATCAAATAATAA
>JAQFYU010001072.1:0-16685 GCA_034694905.1 Ceratophysella granulata | reverse complement strand
GGACATGATATCAACCCTCAGACTAGAGCAGAAATTGTACTACCGGCAGATCTTACAAAACTAGTAAATGGGGACGAGTATGTGCTCTTCGATTCCGGAAATGCGAATGACAGAATTTTTATATTTACGACGATCCAGAATTTGAAATTTTTAAAACTCAGCAGACACTTATACTGCGACGGTATCTTAAAGATCTCTCCGGATTTGTTCGAGCAAGTATTCGTAATCCAAGGACAGATTTCTGGCGAAATTCTGTCATTATTGGTGTATGCCTTAACTCCGAATAGGCTGACTGCTACTTACGCTCGGGTCATAAACGCTTATCAATATCAATAGTCCAAATCTTCTTGCGCCCAGATGCACCTCCGCCCAGATGTACCTGCGCCCAAATATGTCTGCGCCCAGATGTACCTGCGCCCAGATGACGGCACCGAAATGACGGCGCCCAAACGACGGCGCCCAAATAGGTATGCGCCCAAGTGTACCTGGGCCCAAGTGTACCTGCGCCCAAATGACGGCGCCCAGTTGACGGCCCCCAAGTGTACCTGCGCCCAAGTGTACCTGCGCCCAAATGACGGCGCCCAGTTGACGGCCCCCAAATGACAGCGCCCAAATGTACCGCGCACAAGTGACGGCGCCCAAATGACGGCGCCCACTTGACGGCGGACGGTAAGTTAGCCACTCCGAATAGAAGCCAAATGCTTTAACAAATTCATACTTACAATTACAATATACAATATAATACAAATACAAATTCATAGGTATTTGCCACGGTTATCGTAAAAGACGCTAAGAGTTTTGGATACCTCTACCTCTACCTCCCTGCTAAACAAACCAGTAGTAAATCGTTTCTCAAATAGGTGAGTCTTTCTTGACCGACTACTCATATTCAACAAATTCAAGTGCATCAAAGTGTAAATATATGAACTTCACAGTTTCCGGAAAAAGTAGCACTATCTAATTATATCATTATAATTTCAGATTGCAGTGGAACTTCAGTTCTGTACTAGGATTTAACCTTGACGATTGTATTTAAATATCTAAATTCTAACAACTAAAATCGATTAAAATTTTTGCAGTGAAAATAAGTTAGTTTGTTAGTGAAAGTCCGAGTTGATGTCAACTTATCTATTTTTCGTTGAGACTCGGATTTATCTGTGGTGAGGCAAATGTTAAATCGTATTACTCAATGCACTTGATCTGATCATCATCCGTGCAACAATGTCGAATAATTACCGGTTCTTCGCGTTTTCAGGTGACGAAGATACAGTGAAATTTCTTACTACGTTCGAGCCAAACCTGTTGCGTACACTGTACAGACAATTATTAACATGAAGTCTTGCAAACGCCTTATTTATTGGATAACCTTATTGGCGCTTTTGTGCATGTCAAAGTCCTTGGTAAGAACAAGGAATAGTTGAACATTTGAATTGTCGATCTATTTTGTGATGTATTACGATACGATTTAAGTTTCGGTTCCTAAAATTTAGACTTTTGTTGTCCCATTCACTAGGTGAAAATTGAGCATGCTAATGAAATTGTCCAATGGGATGGTTGGTCAACCGAATAAAAATATTACTGTAGCACGTACTTTTTTTTAGGTATTTCCGGAACAAATTTAATTTTAAATTGTTTTATAGAATGCATTTTACGAAAAGTAGTAATTCACCCAAACGAAGATGATCCTTGCTATCGATGTTCCATGAATCCGAAACAAGGGACTGTGGTCACTAAATCAGGTGCAGTAATCCAAGAAATACTCACCTTCCTTCCATAAATCTTAGACAATCTGCATTAATTTTTAAAAATTGCTTAATATTGTAGTTAAAATTTGAAATGAAGTCAAACTCTTGCTGATAAACCTGAATCAATTTTGGGTTCAATTTTAATCGAACTGATTTGTTTGCATCTTCAGGCTGGAATCAGAAGTACATCAATTGCTCAATGTTTTGTGATCACGTTACAGTTTGCACAGAGAGCAAATATTATACAAGTGAGTTACTTAATGCGCCAAAAACCTTAAATACTCTGATTGCAACTCTCTCATTTAAATTGTTTCCAAAAGTTGTACAGAAGGAACCTATACTAATCCCGGTTTGCTACCAGTGCGAAAACCGTAAAACAGAAGGTAAATTCCTTGTACAATTTACATAATACGTAGTTCAACAGTATGGTGAATTGTTTTCATGTCTTGATTTCTAGAGGTGCATTTCATATCTCTCGGTGCAGACAAGATCTGTTCAACTTCCTGTGTGGAGTGTGCGTACCTACATGACATAATGACAGCGTCAGAGTGCAGTAAGAAATGCCAAGGTTTACCAACCTTTTGCTATCCAATCGAATTCGAGTTCAAACAACGAAAGTGCTACGTGGCAACACATTGGTTCGGTAGGTTAAGCTTGATTTCAACTGGGGCACGTCCAATCTGATTTATGAGGACAATGATCGTTTTACCATGCTTAATGCTTACAGGATGCAAATTCCAAGTTCCAACTAATAGTAGCTCTCTGAGTCAGAAATGCAAAGATTGTGCAATTCAGGCGACGAATGAAGTTTTAGCACAAGAATGCTCAGTTGATTGTGACGGTCTGCCCACTTATCGTCGCGATCCAAAAGGTCTTCCATCCAATTCAACTACAGATAACTCCATACTTCAATGCATGGAAAGGCCACTTGGTATGAAAGAATCCTGTTCTATTATGATTGTGAATCAAACTATTTTGAAACAAACTGAGCTAATACTGATAAATAAATGTTATAGCCATTCCTGGAGAATTCCTCTATTATGATATTCCAACATACTTAACTCGTCACATGCAAGCCGCAAATCCCGGCAATTTGTACCCTGTGGCTTTTCTGACAGCTGGGAGTACCTACTTTAGTGGCAGCATGGGAAGTAAGCTAAACATTCGGGTATCTACAATGTATTTACGAATTGGTATTCATATTCAGGGCTTGGGAGAATTGAATTGATTAGGATTTCATTGATTATCGAGTTGAACCACGCCGAATCGAAAATGCTTCTAACTGTCTTCATTTTAAAAACCATTATTATGCACAATGGAAACATACAATCTTCCCAGAAAGAATTTGGTCAGGTCCGGTTCATTGAATTTTTGGGGGTTGGGGTTTGCTACTTCGAGGAATTTGCGCACAAGTTCTAATATGATTATTGTATTTTTTTATCCAGAGTTTATTTTCAGAAAGTTCAACATGTCTCTCATGACTTGGCCGCGTCCAGAGGGCTACCAAAATATTAGAATATGAATGAAGACGAGCAGAGAACTTTTCACCGTTTGACAATTCTTTACAGCACAATTCAGAATTTGAATTCATTCACGGTCTTGCAATTTGGATATGAATTTTGATTTGATTGGAATAATAAATATAAGGAGTTGTGTAAAACTATTGAATTGAATTTTGACAACGAAGTTAACAATAAAAGATTATTAGAGACTACCGGCGCTCGAAACGTCCGGAACAATGCCTGTTTCAGATGCCTCTTCCATACTGGTTTGAGAGCGTTCGTCGTCTGCAAAATAACCAGAACTTCCTCCAGAACTTGCTCCAGACGCGCAACTTACTACACTGGAGCTAGTGTCAGAGACAGGCCCATCGACAGAAGCTTCGTGGTCTCCTTCTGATTGCTGATGGAGAGTTTGTATATTGGGAAGGCTAGTGTACGCTACAATAATGGTGTCATGGAGTCGTTCGTTAGAAGGAGGTGCTTCAGTTTCAATTCCGAAGTCCAGGTTGGAATATGAAAAATCTAGAATACCGGAATATTGATTTCGTCTGCTTCTGCTTTCCTGGCGTGTAATTACACAAATTCCGTTGTCACAGGTAACTTCATACGACGATTCTGCTTGCGGTTGTTGCTCGTTCTCAATTTCTGGAAGTACTTCCACTGATACTGACGAGGCCATGGGTAAAACGGGTTCCAGGAATGTCTCCAGAGCCGAATCCACAGTCCCGTTTGACGACTTGGAGTTGCTCGAAGTTTCTGAATGTTTCGAATACTTAGATCCATTACTAACATAGTCATACGGATCGTAGAAGGCTTCCCTTCTGCTAAGCATCAAATCCTGCGTCGAAATACTTCTTCTTCCAAATTGTAGGAAGTTGGTTTGAACATGAACTTCTTTTGTGTTGCTCTTGCCGCATACAGTTTGTGTCTCCTTGTTGTTATTGATCCAATTTGGTATTTCAGATGAGTTCAGATCATCCGAGAGGCTTATCTTTAAGGATGAATCCACACGTAACTGAAAAGATCTTTCTTGAATTGAAATTTCCACACAGTCTTCTTCCTGATTCGAAAAAATGACAGCATTTGCACAGTTGCCGGTTATCAGCTTAGGAACGGGCAGAAGGTTATCTTCTGTTGGGGTTTCCGGAGACGCGAATTGTACATTTTGCAGCCTTCCAGCCTCTTTGTTCGAATCAAGTGTTTGAACAATATTAACCCAGACGTGACTCTCTGCAAATGCCAAATCCACGGTATCCTTAGCAGTTTCTTGTAATTGCTCATCCAAAACTATCTTCGGCAATCCTTCCAACAAATCCACTTTTGCTTCAACTGAGCATGAGTTCAATTCCACGGGATTTTCAACGAAAACTCTTTCCTGGTGCAATTTGGTTGTAGAAACGCTTCCGCCGAAGTTAACATCTTCACTCGGTGTTGATTCGGAATCTATTTTGGATTTACTAAACGGAAGCCTTTTCAGGTTTGCAAACGAAGATTGATTGGTGTCCCTCATAATTCCTTCCTCTTCCCATTTCCTGGGAATTTGTAACATTGGGATGGTGGCAGTTTCAGTAGCCACGCCTAATGAAGCATCGACGCCGTCGCAATTTCTATATTTGTAAAGAACAGTACTAGATTATACTACAATTATGAAAATGTACGTATAAAGTTACAATAATACGCTACGTTACACTAAATCCGGATTCCGTACACGATGACAAGAAGACTAAAACTAAGTACATATTTTTACGTCCAAAAATACAATACAGCCACTATTTTACTTACAAGACTTTTGAAATTGGCCATGGCAAATCCTTGAGGGCTAACTTATGTGCATCTGGATTCATTGTAACGGATTTCCTCCGTTAACTCTGAAGATACCCTGTCGTTGTACCTTTGCCATTTCTGGATACAGGAACTTTTGTGAGAAAACCGTGAAAACCATTTAAATTGTCAAGATTTTCAATATATTCCCAAATATGTTTACCAATCATTTTCCAATCATCGACAGAAGCATGGCTTTGGCAGGACAACACTAAAGTTCAAATTGCTTATGGTCACCACTCGCCCACAGAAAACAGTATGGCATGACAATTGGCACACACCAATAATGGCCAATGATCAATGATCGAAGTTGTGTTGGTAGACAATTGTTCGGATTATAATTATATTTACTATTATTTATTCATCGGATTCTCGCAAACCAAGTCAGCGGAAAACTCAAAGCATTGTTAATTATTAAGCATGCAATTTACGTGTATTCTTATCAGTTGTGGGTTGTAGTGTGATAAATGTGATTCCAGGTCTCTTTGACAGTCAGTTAGGCAAAACCAAGACTTAAAACTTAAATGTTTTATTGAAAAAAAAGCCCCCTGGGACTAGCCGAAATTCTTCAACTTTTTTTTGTTCAGGAATTGGGTAAAAACTTACCCGACTGCTCTATTTAAAGAAACAGTTTGAGAAATAAATGCCTAAAATAAATATTTAAAGATACGCAATTGAAGAGTAATAAGCAGTAAAATTAAAGATTCCATATCCATTCATTTCATCTTCCTTTGACCCATGCTATGTACATAGAGTCATATGAGTCATGAGTCCTACATTATGGCAAAAACAAACGAATTTGTTGAATACGGTTTTGTAAAGCGGCTTTTGCCCAAGAGACCGACCAGAGGAGCATCTGTTTATGTAAGTAGCCAGCCTCCAGATTTTCTCCAAGTCTGCTTTCTATCTTTTAGGAGAAAGATGATGTAGGTATGTCTTGAATCTTGGAGCACGCAGCTTTTGAAAAATATAACGTTATAGCACTGTGCTTTCTTTGGTAAGACCTTGTGCCGATGACATGGATGTACAAATATTGCACGCCTTTGACGAACATCAATAAATCAAAACTAACGATATCTTTGAAAACACAGTTTTCCGAGTGAAGCAAACAAGAGGAGGCATTTTAAATACAAGGTATTTTGTATTTTCCTCCACAAAACTCAATAATTATGAGTTTCTTTTAAGCGACGCAAGCAGCAACGAAGTAGAAAATAACATCCAATCCAGCAAAGACCTTCGAGAACAAGAAAGACATTAAAACTGTTAGATTTTTGGTCAAGATATGCAACAGCGAGTTTTGACTTGACTCTTGATTTAACTCACAATAGAAATGACATGAGCAGTCATGTGGTGTGGCCAGGCGGAGATTATTTCCAAAGATTGGTTGTCCTGTCTCCACTGCGTGCGGTACAGAAGAAGAATTGGAAATGGAAATAGCAATTAGCCCATACAGTCATGCCATTAAACATTCGGCTTGTAGGCTCAATCACATGACAAACCTCGTAAGTTTCTTTATACTTCTGAGTCCCACTTCCAGAATTGATGCGGAGTGCGCAACGGCACCAATCACGATATCCCTGAAACGCTTCGAAGTGGTAACGGAAGAAAACCTCACCCCGAGCTGGTGGGAATACATGACAGCATCCTTCCCAAAAGTAGTACGTACCAATAGAACCGCAAATACATCCAATCAGTAGCAGTAGTCCAAACAGAAAATGGAGAATTCGGTTCTACGTATCAAACACGAAGTACCGCGAAATTATTAACCACCAGCCAACAAGTTGCGAATTATTCATTATTGATTAATAGCTGCAAAAATTCGCCGCTTAGCGACCTATAATTTCGTGGTATGCTCGGACTTACAAAAATGTTGATCTTTCAGGGTTTATCAGTAACAACTTCTGAGGACTCTTTTTAACGTTAGCGGTGAGCAAAGTTTAGATATGGCCTTTAAACCTGATTATCCACCGCTGTGTATAAAAATCACACGCGGTAGATAACACTCAGAAAATTCTCAGGTTTTTTGTACTTCTGCAGAATTATATGTAAGTATATAGTGTTACTGGACTAAGTCCAAAGTTGGACAGTAGTTCTAAGCGCTTGTCTCGCAGATTCACCATTTGGTCATTGGTCATTTAACGAAAACTTTGGTAACTCGTCTTCCTTTTAGAAAAATTACGAGACTAGTATTAATCAATTCTTCAGTAATAGTGTTACCATCGTTTTAGTATGCCCATTTCCTCTCGACAGGACTGACGAGAATACTAGGAATCCAAGGGCAAAGAGCCATGCAATTATAAGAAACACCACGAAAATGATGTTGAGCGGCTCAATCGTGTATCCCAGCCCGTATCCGTAGTAATCGTAAGATCCACCGCTTCCGTCAAAGCTTTGTAAATCATTGGGTGATCCAATTGAAGCCAAGACAATTGCCATTATTCCAAGTATCTACGAAAGTTAGAAAAATTTAGATTAGAAATTCATTTTATAAATTAGTGTAATTTGTAAATTCTAACGTACGACAATAATGATACGTATAAGTCCACCACATGTCGAAAAGTAGGATGGATTGAATTTTCGATATGGAGTTGTGGGGATTTGGTCAGACATGACTGCACTTGATCTGACTGGCATCAGGAAATCAGGACGACTGATAGACTGAGGACGAATTCAATCACTGCTTCTACATCAAGATTCAAGATACGTATTAAAGCAATATTCCACTTGAAGATACTTTCCCATCCATTAGGGAAATCCATTTTGTCGCGTGTCTCCTTCTGGATTTCAGACGCATCGCATTAACCATTAGCTCTTCCAACCAAACAATCACGCAATTTCCAGAAAGTTCCATTGAAAGGGTGCAGCTTTTCCAACCACAATCATTGTCTGCATTGCTCATTTAACTGACCTTTGAATATGCCTTATTTACACATTGACTCTAATTGTATAATGTAATGTAGTAAAGATAGTCCTATAAAATACAATTTAAAAAATATAAATCACTGACAGGTACGTACAATACAATACATTGGGAGATTATGTCACGTCGTCGTTAAGTTCCATGTTTTGTTTGACGCTGGTACAGTACTTAAGGTTTCAGGTGAAAGTAGAGGTGAAAGTGAGTATTGAATGAGTATAAGGAAAGTAAAGCAATTGGGGTGGGCGATACCGCTTGCTTTTAATGCAGATTGTTGATGGGTTTTCACCGTCCATGTTATGGTAATTGGTTTCATTGTATTAGACACACACATCTGAACCAAAGATAAACATGTAGGGAAATGGCAGGCACGCACGAACAATTAATTCGTAGGCGAATGACGAATTTGGGATATCTTACTCAATGTTCCTGGTATTTCTAACGCTTAAATATCGCTACGCTGGATATCTACGTCTCAGGAATAATGGGATTAACAAATCTCATTAGTTGATCAGTGAAAGTGCGTAGGGAACAGAGTATTATTAAATGACCTAGTGCAATGCAATGAACCAGGGAACCAAACGTGAAAGCCTTGCAAGCTGCGCTCTGGTTTTGTGCTAAAGCTGTAACTACTTTCAACTTCAACTCTTGTCGATGTACGTATCGTATAATTTAGCAATAGCGGGGAATGGCACTGAAATATCTCACGCAAGGAGTCATTAGAGTTATTCCATTAGCGATAAACATCAGAAATGCTATTATCTCCGAATCCAGAAAGGTCTGCAAGCTTCAATTATCTCGGATTGGGCACGTTATGCTGTAGTGCAAATTGAAATGTTCAAGATTTCAGTTCTACATCATCCATATCCATACTGTCTGGAATAGCGTGCTCAACTCATCTTTCATTCATTTGGCCAAGCGGTCCAGCACTAGTCCGATCGGTTTCCGAATTCACTATTGCCGGATTCGGCTTTAAATAGGATCCTGCTGATTCGCGGACCGATAGACTAATAGCTAAAACGTCTTTTACATAGTGTTTTGACGTACTAGATTTCGATGGTTGGATACAGGTCCGGATTCGAACAGTCATCGGTTCCTAATCGAGTCCGGTTGACAATTTTGTTAATTGTGCAGGGACCGGATTCCTGTCAGTGTGATCCGTGATCTGATCAGAGTGAAAATTAAATCTGGGGTCTAAATTTATTTGGGATCCCTATTACAATTCGCATCTTGATGCTTTCATGAGCAGTACGAGTATGAGCATGTGCTGTGCATATATGCAGTACTTTCGGAAGGTGATCTACATATGTACAAGCTTGCCTTACAGATCACTTCACTTCCAGAACGTCCAGAAGAAACACAATCACTCATTGCATTCGAAGGAAGTTAAAAAATAATTTCTTGAGCTGCCTTAGAAACAAGTATAGTATAAATATAAATTTTTATTTCTAACTGTAAAAACTGCATCTATCTATATCTGTACTGATTCAAGGGTCTGCTAGTCTTTATACCGACCAGCAACAGCGGCAGGTATCCGGAACGAATGGAAGCATTAAGCATTTAACCAGTGTTAGTTAAGAGTACATGTGTATTATAAGTGCATAACGTAGTTGTGGTTCCTTCTTGTATGTGTAGCGTATGTACGTTGAACGTACAAAGCGCCATACCTTTTCAAGTTATCACTATCATTTGTAGATAATCGCATACATGTATTATTTTATTAGCACATTCAGATTAATTAACCATTCACTTACTACATACCTTCTTGGTACACAATAAAACCTACAAATGATTTCATCTCTCTCTCACTAAGTGAGTGGGAGTGAGTGGGCTCCCAATCTCAAATCCCAACCCCCCAACCCCAACAATCCATTCAAATCGAAAATAGTTTCAAGAATGCTAAAAGAGATGACAATTAATTACCTATATATGTATAAATACTACATATGTAATATGTATGTATTGCACTTACACGAGCATGTGGTCGCGGGGGCTACATTCATGCATATAATAGTAATGGCCTTTCTCTTTATCGATAGTTAACTGTTATGAATTATGAATTATGAATTATGAATTACATCTACATATATTATGTGAGGTTTAATATTTGTATGTGTTGGTAGTTGGTACCTACATAATGCTAGAGGGCAGCTACAATTAGAATAAAACAATTTGTAATTTAATAGGAAGAAAACATTCGACGCCACTCCGCCATCGCCACCACAAGTCCCACCGCAATTCACGACGCATTATTTCTAATTATATTATTGATACATAGTATTGAAGTCAGTAGTAAAGGTGGCTTTCACTATCGATTTCTATCGACGCATATTCAAATCAATCTTGCTTGAGCAATGGCAATGTACATATGTGGTATTACCATAGACATATGAACATGTGTATTAGCTATGTATGTCTATGGGTATTACCCACTAAGCAAAACCATCTGCAGTCTGCAGGTGGATTGCTGAAAAGCTGAACAATATCAACCTCCAATTTGCATATTTATAATGTATTTTCTTTAAATACTTGCATTCAGATTCATACGGCTTTTGGGTGTTAAGCTATACATGAGCTAAACTTTATTGACATTTAGCAATCTCACAACATAACTTTGGGATTTTTGATTTTAGAATATTGATACTGTACAAAGAGAAATCACATGAGCCAGCAGCTAGCATTATTTATGATAAGAATTTTTGGAAGTGAAGTGCCCAATTTTTGGATCCTTTTCTTATATACCTCTGTAGGTTGAGGACAGTGTACAAACTGGTACAAATTACAAATACAAACATAGATTATAATGTCCGGTCGTCCGGTCCGAATATTATCTTATAAAGTATAAATTAATATTTATCCTATCCAGAACCGTGCGTGCATAGCTCATGCAAATATTATATTCGATATCGAATAAAAAATATTGCAATTCGTTTAGAAATCAGCAAATATTATGAAAAATTAAAAATACATGTGAAAGCCTTTTCGAGCTCTGATCTGACCCTATCCTAAATCCTAACATAAGCCGTACATGCATAATGTCTGATAAAAGCATTATATGCCGTATTTCACGGGAATCTTTGATTAGTTTCCGTATTTATAGTGTAAAGTAATTAATAATTGGTGGGTGTGCTGTGCTGTGCATAAGCTAAAATGCAGTATGATGCGATGGTGACGTCATTTGTACTTAATTAGAACGTGTTCGTTCCTGTTCGCGATTCGCAACTCGCGACTGCGACGACCACGGCGGCTGCCTGTAGCATTGTGTGTTTGTGCCATGCCAGTCAGTCAGTCGTGCTCCAGCCTCCGGTCCTGCAACACAGGTTCCACCCACCTCCTGTTGCTCCCTCTCTCTACCACAAGCACACAACAACAGTCAACAGTTCGGCTTGCTTGGCGTGCGTCGTCCCTCTTCCCGGCCGGTTTTCATTTCCATTCGCTGTTCCTTCTCTACTGCTGCAGCACTACTGCATTGTATGGTGAAGGAGGGAAGAAGTGGCGTCCCTTCACTCAGTTCCTTTCTCTCCATTCACTCTCACTCGACTTGGTCTTCTTTCTGGCTGGAGCGAGCGGACAACAAACGGAAACCAGTGAAACACTCGAGTGACTTTGGTGCAGTAGTGCCGTGTATTCAGTTTCAGTCATTATCATTACATCGGTCACCAGTTACCGGTTCATCTTGTGAGTGACGACGGTTGTAAGAGAATGTCTTCCAAGGGAGCTCGGAAGGCGGCCGCCGCCAGTTCAACTACAACACCTCAGGTCCCTTCATCCACCTCGTCCGGTAAGTAACAAAGAACGCCTTTTGTAAACATAAGTCATAACGTCATAAGTCCCAAGTTCCTCCTTTCCGCAAATACATTATACCAACAACGGGTGGTGTGGAGGGGGGTTTCTAAGATGTTTCAGGGGCACTCCTCCAGATCTATTCATAATGATTAGCATCTTCCACTTTTTTTAGTTTCCCTCGCATCTCCTCCGAACCCGAACTTCTCACTATACAACAGATTATATAATACATAAGTAGTCCCTGTTCTTTGGTAATGGTCGTCGTAGAGGAAGGAAAAGAGTAAGTGCTATACAGAACAGAGCATAGCGTACAGAGCTCAAGAGACTCATCTCAGCCAGACATATACTTTCCGTTTCAGTTTTTTTTCGTCTTCTACTTCTACATAAAATGACGTAATAGTTGGCTTGTAAGGGAACGAGATACACATAAAATTCTGATTCAAGAATAGGAGACACACCTTGCTTTACCCAGCCTTGAGGATTATGCATGATGCATGATATGCTGCCTAGAACTTCGTTCGTATGTATTGTAAGATTAAACGTACGAAACCAAAATAAATTCTGTGTCCGAAAATAATGTACTTACCTACATGTAAAATGCATGGATATATGAAGTATAAAATGTAAAGTACATATAAAGCATAGCAGGGAGGAAGCATATGTGGAGTATATCCGCGGTTTCTTCTATTATGTCGATACGGCTTCGCGTGCGTAGGCAATGGCAACCTACAACATCCTACTACATACACATACACTACTAGCTGCTAGCCGGCCGGCTTCAGATTTCTCATCTCCACGCCCATGTTCAAGTTAGACGCTGCTGCCATATACTCCTAACACATCATCGTTAATCGTCACCTACCCTACTACACACCGGTTAGCAGTAACAGTAACAAGTATTTGTATTAAGTAAAACAAAATTCCCTTTCAGCTCATTATTCTTGTTCCGTCTCCTGTGTTCGCTATACTCCAGTGCAGAAGGAGGTGAAGATTCTAGTCTGAAATGCCCACGTACTTTAAACATGAACAAATGCATATTAAATAACTGAATTTCTTTACTTTGTTTTCAGTTCAAAGTCCAATGACGCCGACACGATTGTCTCGGATTCAGGAGAAGAATGTTTTGGCCTCTCTTAACGATCGACTGGCGGCATACATTGACCGCAATCAACAGCTCGAAAATGAAAATGCTGCAATGAGCAGACAGGTAAGCCCAAGCACAAAAGCAACAAGTCGAACATGTACAATGTAACGTGAACGTTCATTACAGTCTACGCCACGGTGTGTATGATTGAAACTTGAATACAATGTCAATCTTCAAATACTTAATTAGATTCGGTCGTATTTTGGCATCACCGGTCAATTACTAGATCATGCATGGCAAAAGGCAAATGCCTACTAGTAACTAAATTAAATCTAACTAGTCGTGTTTATATTTCAGTTGTCACAAACAGAAGAACATACTTCCCAGCGTATTACTCGAATTTCCAACCGATATGACAAGGATTTGACCGACTGTCGTCGTCTCGTCGATGAAACAGCAAAAGACAAAGCCAAGTTGGTATTCGACCACGAGCAATTGAAGTCGGACTACCATGAAATAAAAAACAAGTAAGGAAAAAGGAAAATTTTAAGTATAACAAATACGTGTTAGACTTGGCTAGGCTGTAGGTTTAATTCAAAATATCCTGTCATTTCTCTTGTCCAGATTGGAAAAGAAAATTAAAGAATCAGCAACTCTGCAAAAAAGTGTGTCTCAACTTGAGACTCAGCTTGACGTGCTGCAAAACATTTCCAACAAAGCCGGAAATGACCGAGATAAGCTCGCTGCTGATAAGAAGGTATTTTAAACCAAAATTTTTATTCGTAAACGTGAAACTAACTCAGACAGTAATTTATTGCTACAAGCTACAAAATGTAGAAAGCAACTGATTAATCCCGATTGAATTTAGGAACTCGAAGGAGAGGTTGCTCGTCTGAGCCGTGAGGTGGACAACTTGAGGAAACAGTTTGAAACTGAAACGATGAGACGTGTTGACGCAGAAAATAAATTGAAGAGCAAAGTTGAAGAGTTTAACTTCAAGAATCAGCAAAGCGAGGAGCTTATTGAGGATATTCGTACCCGGCGTCAAGTGGAAATTCAAGAAGTCGGTGGGCAGATTCAACAGGTAAGTATTACATAATCAATTTAACTCAGGTAAAAAAGTACACATTGGCTCTGCCAGGTTGAAGCTGCTTTGTTGGTACTATTAAATATGAATGAATATAGTAATTATAATTATGATTCTTCCTTTGTCTTGTCCAATGTAGGAGTATGATGCCAAACTTCAGCAGAGTATTCGAGAACTACGGGAAGAATATGAAAATCAGCTCCGAGCAAACAAGGACGAGTTGGACAGTCTTTATGAGCAGAAGGTTTCTGACCTGAAGGCACAGTTGAAGAGATATCAGAACGCTGCTAGTAACAAGAGTGACGAGATCACGACCTTGGTTTCTCGTCTGGAGCTTCTCACTACAACTTCGAACAAGCTGGAGTCCGAACGAAATAGCTTGTTGGATAAAATCAGAGGATTGGAAAAGAAGATTGACGACGATCATATTCGCTTCTCTCAGCTATTGACCGATCGTGACGACGATATTGATCGCTTGGTTACTCAGAAGAATGGGTTGGTTACTGAGTATCAAGAACTAATGGATACGAAAGTTGCGCTGGATAATGAGATTGCCATGTATCGCAAGCTTCTGGAGGGAGAAGAGAGACGGTATGCAATGTGTATACAATAATAGTTTCAGCAACTATGAACAATATTAGATCGAACCAGGAGATGAAAAAGAAGTAGAATAATATGTACTTAATCAAACTAACTTTCTATTTCTCCATCCAGCTTGAGCATCTCTCCAAGGGGTTCAATTTTACGTTCGGACGACACTCCTGGTGGAAGAAGAACACCTCTTCGTGGAGGTCTTAAACGCAAGCGTACCACATTTGACGAATATTCCTTGGAGGATACATCTTCTGCTTATGAGTCAAATAATGTGTCGAACGGAGATATTGAAATTGCAGAGGACGATCCTGAAGGAAAATTCGTGAAGTTGCACAACAAGGGAGACAAAGTAAGATTTAAACATTTATATATTATATTATATACAATTACAATACAATATCAAATATCCAACGACAGTTGACGTTTGACGTAAGTACTTACGTTTCACAATGAAACTTTTCCGGCCCATGTTTTCTATGTTCTATGCACGCGCCAAGTACTAAATAGATCCACCAAACCAAACCAATCCAATAAATTAGGAAATACACACCCCGACCTAATAGCAACCTAGAAACAGCTTCAAGTTTTCACTTTGGTTCGTTTTTGGCGTATAGTGAGTAGCACAGAAATGGTTGAGGTTGAGGTTATGGATATGATTATCTGCATACAATGCCCATACCCATCTTGATCTCGGTCTTCAAGTGTTCTCCCTCAGTTGAAGATTAGCGTAATTTGCTCAAAGATAATTATTATCTCCAAAGATAGTAAAACCAAATCTTCAAAACCCTTTGTATATGTAAAATGTAAATCAATATATATAACGTTATTTCGTAATTCTTTTAGATCAATGAGCGCAGTATTTGTCGTTTGATTGTCGCGCTGTACAATTGCAAAGTTTAACGTGAAATTATCAAGGTTTACGGGAGCAAGAAGCAAGAAGCAATAGAAATATAATCTGAACTTTGAAATATTCTAGGAAGTTTCCCTGTCAGGTTGGCAACTCACTCGTCGTACGGCTGAAGGAGAAACAACTCACAAGTTTCATCGTTCCGTCAAGTTGGAGAAAAATGCTGTGGCGTCAGTGTATTCATCAGATGTTCAAGGAGTCGTCAATGAACCACCAGCTACGATTGTCATGAAGGGACAGAAGTGGTTTCCAGGAGAGCAGATTACGACCATTCTCATCAACACTGCCGGAGAGGTATGTCTGCTTCTGATGTTACTTGTAATTTGTAACCTCTGCGTAATTTTGATCTTTCGCTCAGACCTGATACCATGTTCGAATCGTTCTTATCTCACTCACAGGAGATCGCGAAACGTGAATCAAAACGAGTTCAAGTCGCTCACCAACGCCGACGTTTGGGGCTCGGAACTCACGGTGAAGAATTGTTTCACCAGGAACCTGACGGAGCACAAGCTGATCGATGTGTCATTTGCTGAACTTTTATCCTCAATGTATATCAGATGTTTCAATTTTTCCAATCATTTTCTTTTTGATAATTTTTGAACAGTTGTGAGTAATTAACTAACTCAAACTTTCTTTTGTAAGCTGGAACATCACCTTGTTATCAATACCTCAGTTCATTACATATTTCACGTACTAGTACTCTTATTCCTATTATGCTGTAAAACTCCAAAATTCAATATAGAATAAAGTAAACATGAATTAGAAGTGGGGCAAAATGTAGAGAAGAATGCGAGTAATATATTTGATATTTCACAGTATCATTCAAATCTGATTGAGAATGCTTTCATTCTGAACTTTGTTATGTTTTATGTACGGCGACATGAACTGTTTCAACCCAATTCAAACCTTATAACCGCAACAACACCAAATACATTTTAGAACGAGAATCCAATACACAACAGTACATTGTACACTGGTTTAGATATTCGAGTGGTGTAATTTCTACAAATAAATCTAATACGTGTTGGTATACTTATTCGAACTGTTACTTCATGCCTTTTGAAATTCGGCACTGCGTATATGGAAAATGATTGAAAACATCGTGCTCTCAGCATAAACACCTGAATTAGATTTCTTACTAAATCCAAATCCAAAGGAGTCCTGGATATTTGAGGATTTTAAGAAATTCACCATTGACAAATAACTCTTAAAGTCAAAAATATTCAGAATAAACAGTATAAA
>JAQFYU010001071.1:0-16687 GCA_034694905.1 Ceratophysella granulata | reverse complement strand
AGAAATTGTGTAATACAGTGCTACATGGAATAGAATAGAAGAGTGTGAGCAGAAAGCGTAGTTGGTTTGCTAGGTTGTCAATTATCCGACTCCATGCCTTCGGTTTCTGTTTTTGCGAAAAGGGCCGAGTGCAGAAGGTTAGTGGAGTATGGAGATGGGCTAGTCAGTCGTCTCTTGTCTGTCTAGGCCTCTGTCTCTCTCTACAATCTGATAGCATGGATTGGATATGTATGCTGCTGGGTTCTGGGACTGAGTTTTTGCAAGGCGCCGGCGAAGTGCCAGGCGTTTTGGCTTATTTCTCATCGATCCGTTCCTTCCCTTCTTCCTGCCTCCTTCCTGGACTGGAGTCGTCGGAGGGAACTGCTTCTGAACCAAATAAATGTAGAATGGAATAATGGTCCACCACCAGTTCAGAATTCAGAACCAGGTTCTCTTATAGTTACCACTACTTGTCTCTCTTCTCTCCAAGATCCTTCTCCTCAATCACCACTTATTTTAGTCTTCTGATCTGAAGGACCACTACTTCTTCTTCTAACGCCTTCTTCGTCCTCATCAGTCAGTTCAGTTTCAGTAGTATTGTTGGAGCTCAGTTGAACCAGATCCTCCTCTCTTGTGCTTGAAATACATGCGTGTGCTCTTCTGGGGGCAAAAGTAGTTGTGTTTGATTTGTAACTACAGAATCTGACCTGACTACAGATCTGAATACTAACATAATAAGAAAGATACAGAGTATAAATACTAGGAAAGTTGCTTGTGTGGAGTTGTTTCTGATCCTCCGTCTCCAGCTCAGCTGAACGATGAACGAGAAGACTTGTTTGGCTCCAAGACTCCTTTCTCTTCTGGGTGAGTGAAGGAAGAGTGCTGACTGGAGCCCTTAGTTAGACTAGGAAGTGCTCTAATAAGTTTATTATACATATTATAGTTTCGGTACTTATATATATGCACTCAAAAACCTCGATCTATGCGTATATATGTACAATATATGCACCAAAAAACCTTAAAATATGACCATAATATGCTCGAGAAATACAAAACGAAGAATTAGCTTTCTAAACATCTCTTAAGTAGAAACAATGCTTATTAACTTTGAATTTATAGAGTCAATTAACGTGAAACTTTAAAGCGTATGAAAAACAATTGATTGATTCGAATTAGGCTGCAGACGGCTGGTTGAAGGAAAGATTGAAGAACTAGCATCCATTCCTAATCTTCGTTCCTTGCTCGTAGCTTGACCACATTCGTATGGTCAATGGTCAAGCTATGCTCTGCATCACTGAGCCTACGTTTGTACGTCTACGAAATGAATTCGTGACTTCAGGCTCACAAATCTTGTTGAGCTGCTAACCTAAGCCATTGAGTTCAAGAATTATTCAAACTAAAAACTCAATTGAAATTATGTCACTCGTCTCGTCGGCCATATAATACTACGTACAATCTCAACGCTGTTTTATATTTAAATTGAACGGCTCACAGTCACAGCAGCACTACCGCCTATATTCCGAGAGATCGCGTGATAATCGTAAATACCTCAGGCCTCCCACACTCTACCAACCACCAATCCATTCATTTCATACAATATACTGCAAGTATGGGTCAGTGTTCAGTATTTGTTCCCAATAAATGGTCTTGCAGGGTGCACGCGTACACGGTTTTGATCAAATTAAGACAAAAATATCCAAATGTATGCAAATATATATCGGCTAATATATATAACGGCTAAATATGCATTTATGCCCTAAAATCCCGAAATATGCAAATATATGCAAAATGAAATCGGGTATATCGTGTCACATTGACATGAGGTGTGGAGATCCGGAGTCTCAGGCTTCCAGCGCCCTCCAGAAAAAACATGCAAAAATATGCAAACCGGGTCTTGGTAATAAGACGAGAGAGAGTGGAGAGGAGAGTGAAAGGAGTCGGATCTGAACTCTCTCCTTTTTTGGTCCATTCATTCCAACTTCCTTTCACTTCTCTCTCTCTCTCTCTCTCTCTCTCTCTTCCTTCCATCCCATCTACTTCTACATACTTAGTAAAATATAACAGTTTTTTCCAAACTGATTTTCCATTGTCAGGTTGTCTCCGTCTTTCAGACTCCTCCTTATGCATAAGTTAAGTACAGAGCATCCTTAGAAGACGAGGAACACGGAGATGAAGAGGAGTAGAAAGAATTGTGAGACTGGGATCTCCGATCCGACGAATAACCAACAAACTGGGAATTCAATATTTTGCGTAGAAATTGAGGAAAATTATTGAGGAATCGTTGGAACGGAAAATAATATATTACTACTATGTATAATTTAATTAGGGCAGAAATTACATAAGGAGACATCATGATTCATGATGCAATGATGTGTCAAAATCTGGTCTTGATGCTCCTCCTGATTTGTTTCTGTTTCTACTTGCATGTCTCCTCCCTCCAACGTAGCCTTGAGCCTCCTTCTGTCCTTCGTCCTCGCCTCCAAGGACTTCGACCCGGATTCGGGCTATTTGTACGTGGACGAAGACACACCAGGAAACACGGTGGAGGAAATGGAGTCTCCAGACACCCAGGTACCTCAATATCTACAAATTGTCTCTCTCTTTGTCCCTCCCTATTATCCCTATTGTCAACTATGTAGTCCATCTGGAATCTGGAAATACTTAAGAAAGAAGAGTCATGTCGTACACGAGCAAGACTGGGTGGGACCAATTTTCTTTATCCCACCAGCAAAACGCTACGTAGAACATGAGTAGGAACTACATAGGAACCTGCTTTAAACACGTATAACCAGGGCTTAGGATTGAGAATAGGCAACAGTTCTACTGGATAGATAAAGGTCAGAGGTTAGAATTCTGGAACACCGCCCTTCTGGTCATGTTGTCTTTCTTTCTTGCTTTCACGCTCCAAGTTGGAAGACCATTTGGAGCAAGATGGTCCAAATACGAGTAGGGAGGGGGCAAAGCCAGATCTGGTAACATGAATATCTGGAGTCATCCTAATACATAATAATATGTTGGCTGACTCAGATCCAAAGTTAGACTTAGCAATATGTAGAATTAAAACGTGATTAAAGCGTAGTTTGGAGAGATTAACTCTTTGTTTCCAATTCTTCTGACTCTGAATCATCGAGGAGACTTATGGCATGAAGCAGAATACATCCCAGAATCCAGAAGATGGTTCTTGACTCATTTGTCCGTGTCTGGTCTGGACATGGACATTCTGCTTCAGCCTGGACTTAAGTGAGACTGACAAGTTTATGTCTTGAGCACAATTGAGGACTCTGCTACGGTGTATGACTCATGCCATGACCACACACACACACACACACACACACAAGTACAGTAGATGACTGCTCCCTTGTTTGGATTTGGACTCTTCCTCTTGTAAGAGTTTAAACAAAACTTAATCTTGAGTAGAAGGAATCCTGCACGGATTGGGCTCAATCACAATTTGTAGGACAGTTAGTGAAGCTGAATGCCTGGACATGAAACATATGACATGACCTTGAGTTACCGGACGTGTCAGTAGTCAGACAATGCATCATCATCATCAGTAAAGAGCGGGTCTGCATATTTTTGCATGTTTTTTCTGGCGAGCTTTAGCAGTGTGACACTCTGGATCTCCACGGGTCATGTCAATATGGCCCGATCTACCCGATTTTATTTTGCATATATTTGAATATTTCGCGGTTTTAGGGCATAAATGCATATTTCGCATTTTTTGGCATATAATGACATATATAGCTATATTTTCTCTAAAAACTGCTCAAAAATTTGCACGTAAACTCCCCAAAACGCAATTTTTTGGAGACAAATACAGAGAAACGATCTATATATTGTCGAAACCGTTATACGAGCAGGTAAAATTCGGAAATATGAATACACCTACACAATCCTACAATCATTTTTTAACTATTACAATTGACAGGCTATTCAAAAGAGTCGGCAGGATATTGGAAATTCAAGCGTTTGGTTAACCTAATTTGAACCAATCAATTGGTCTTCTGGCTGAATTCAGGTTTACGATGCGCACGGTTTCCACTTTCCACTAATGGGAACCGCTCGTGGTATTCACTTGTAGATGTTTTGAAACTTCTAACTTAACCAACAACGTAAAGTAACGGGTGGCTACCATTTAACTTTCTTCGTTTGCGTTTACCTCGTATATCCTAATCCTGAATTCATCCGTTTTTCTAGTACAAAATAGTTTTATGGGAAAGTGATTCTATAAAGTTAACAAATAAATAAGGAGCATTATTTCTGCTTAAAACCTCCTTAGAAAACTAATTCTTCGTTTGTTCATATTTCAAGCATATATTAACGTTTTTTAGTGCATATATGGTCATATTTTGATCATTTTTAGTACAAATACCCGCTCTTTAATCATCAGACCTTTTGTCACTCAGTTGCCGCCCAAATAAATTGGAGATGAGCCGTTTTGTAGGCCATTCTGGGTTGGGAAAAGGTCTGTGACAGGAGTTGAAAAGCCCAAGCCGTGATGGAGTAAAAGAATCAGAGAGAAAGCATAGAGTCTAACTTTCTCCCAACTTCTGGGAACAACAAGGACCAGTCACTAATAAAATAAAAGTTGCGTGACATTTTTGTATTTTATTCTGGACACGAGCTGGATCTATCACAATCCTGTCCTTTTCCACAGAACCGAAACAGAAGCATAGACGTAGCACAGTTTACCGAGTATATATGGGCCTATCTCCTGGTTCAGATCGTTGACTATACAATACATTGCGAGCAAAAATACGGAATTGGATGAAAGCGCGAGTTGTGCCATTGTGAATGAATGTACATATGGATCTGGAACAGAGTGTCCTTGGGACAAAATCCGAATGTCAAACGACATTGGTTCTTTAGTGACTATTAGTGTTGTCCCGATGCTGCGGCCTTTTTGCCGCATCGGCAATGTTTTTAACGGCCAATTCTTTCTATTTTTTATCAAACCGTGTATAACATGCGTTAAGAAAAAATATGAGCACGAATGCTGAACCAGGATCGACTTGAGCAAGCAGTAAGCACCAAAAACTTTTCGTTTCATCCAGGAAAAGACAAATAAGTAGAAAACGTTGACGCCCAGTCTCCACAACAGGAAAATAAAATTGATGTAAGTAGTTTGTTCTATGTATAAAGGATCACTCACGGTAACAACGATAGCGGACTCAGCACTCAGCATATAGCATCGAAAAGTATTTGACTGGCATACCAATTGATCATTATTGCGCCAAATAACAAATTATGTCTAGTTGTGATATTTTCATAGTTTTTAGCGTTGAAACAATAGGTCAACTCACACCACGTTCATAGTCGCATCATAGTTGTCCCAAGTGGGTTGTGCTGTGAGTATACATATGATTTAAACTTTAAACTGTATGATAAATGTTTCTACTTCTGGAAATAAATAAATAAATAAATAAAATAGTTCTATGAAAACTACTACATATGAAGCCTTCATACACAGTTCGTTTTGCTGGGAGAAGAGCATGGAGTGCGAAACTATGAACTTAATCATATGATAATATGATCATGATCAAGTATGCCTCCGCGTACTTTAGTTCTACATATTTAATAATTATGTAGAACTAAAGTACGCGGAGGCATGTATAGTTTATAGTATAACTTGCATAGTTTTTTGAGCAAGGACAAGGAGGGAAATTCAACTCCTACTTTCACAATACAAACAACATGCAGACGATTTCAGTTGCTCTCGTCACAACATAACAGTGCAGTTACAGTTAAACAGGGCAGTTGACATGTGATATTGATAGGGTGAAGAAAGTGACGTTGAGTGTGACCTGTGGGGCTCAAAACAGGGCAGTTGACATGTGATATTGATAGGGTGAAGAAAGTGACGTTGAGTGTGACCTGTGGGGCTCAATTCGGTACCCGGTAAGTAAAAATGGTCAGTTTAACTCAAACTAAAACAAATACCCATTTGATTTTACTTTAAACGGGTTAACGGTTAACTATAGGGACAAATACCAGAAAACGTATTTAAAGAACAAAAAATTGATATTTTTGTCATTTTCTTTAAACAATTATTTTCGAAAAATTACTATCCGATGCATCGGTAAATGAATCGGCCTCTAAAATCGAATCGGCCTTGAACGCCGATGCGGCTAAAATCATCGAATCGGCTGCCGATGCATCGGGACGGGACAACCCTAGTGACTATATTGAGCTCTCATTGACTCTTGACCCTGCTGCTGGTTTCTAGTAGTTGGTCAGCATAAGTTATTCTAAGTATGCCCATACATGTCTCCAATTTCTCACCTGTCCCACACCCACAATACTACATATGAACACATTGGAGAAAGGAGTCTTGTCATCTAAATGTATCCATACTCCATATATCATCCATACATATCCTTCTTTCACAGATCCATCAAAGATGGAAACGAGACACGACGGACGGCGGATGGAGTTTGAAAGGATTTCCAGGAGGTAAATCTTCATTAAATTGCCACATAATATTCCATTCAGGCATGGCCGGATCGCATGGCGTCAATAGGTGCTACCCTGATAAAAACCAGGGTCAAAATCGGGTCGTCCGACCCTGTCAAATTTTGACGGGGTAAAAATTTCATAAAGTTGGAAAACCACGTCGAAATTTGGAAGAATTTTACAGGGTCGGAGTGTATTTCAGCCTCCAAACCCCAAAATTTTCTTGCGCTTCGCGCAATGGCTGGACTTGAACTTTACACAGGGTCGAGCAGGTGTATTTCAGCCTCCAAACCCCACAATTTTTTTGTGTTTCGCGCAATTGATGGGCTTGAACTTTACACAGGGTTGGACATTGTATTTCAGCCTATAAATCCCAAAATTTCTTGCACTGTGCGCAATCGATGGGCTTGAACTTTACACAGGGTCGGACAGTGCATTTCTGCATTTCATCTCGAAGTTTTCTTGCGCTCCGCGCAATTGATGGGCTTGAACTTTATAATATGAATTAAATGCTTCTCATGCTTTGAGGTGACAATTTTAGATAAAAATTTTAGGCAGCTCCACTTCTTCCTTGCCACTTTAATCGAGAGTAAGGCAAAAATAGTGGAAAGGACTCGAAAGCTTTAAAAATGTCTTGTGCTGTATTTACGTGTTTACTTGTAGGTTGTTGTAATCATAATGTTTGAAGTTTCAATTTTCAATACATCTCAAGAAGTATTTTTAGAAGCCATAAAACCAGAGAAAATAGCTCAGAACCTCAAAAATTTCTTTCACTCGCGCGAAACATCGGTTTTTCGAGCTCAATCAATTAAGTATTCGCAGATTTCGAGCGGCAATTCAATTATTTTATACTATGTATAATCGAAATTGAAGCGAAGACGACGGTACATTGCATTAAATGTCAAAAGGCAGCTTGTTTCACACAAATCGTTTTTTATAATGTCTGGCATTGGCATCAGAACAGTCATTCTTTACAATTCCACTTCTAAACTTACGCAGACTTCAATCATGAGTCCCAGGAACTGGAGTTAATAGTATTTATAATTTATAGGCAACAATAAAAAAATAATTCGTTTTCACGAAAATGAAGAAATTAGAAAGTTTGAAATACCACCAGTCTAAAAAAGATTCTAGCTTTATTTCATGCATTCCTTATTTTCAAAAAAAAAATTGCAAATTTTTCGGTGACCATGTTTTTTTTCGGGACCGGGCACCCTGCAGCGGAAAAGCTCATCCGTCCATGTCTGATTCCATTTGTATTCTAATGTAATGTATGCCATGCAAACTTCTAATCCACAATCCCAAATGCTCAACTTGTCCAGTGCTATGTAGTAGACAGACAAGGGTCATGGCGTATACGAGATTTGACCTGAACATTCCTACATCCTATCAAACCTTCATTCTTGAACTCTCAATCCAAGTAAATTCTATGTATTCGGTTATTTATTATTTATGTATGAAGGAATATGAGTCCTTTATTCAAACTTCCACAGCCTGAAAATCCGCCAAACCAGGAAGGAAGGAATCCAAAATAAGAAAGTTGATTAGCCTTCAGCTCTTTTTCTATTTCACAATTCACAAGCACCTTAATGCTCCTCAATACTAAATTCTGAATTATGGACTCAATCTAATTATTGAACGGGATTGGCGTCTCCCGTTCTTTGAGTCTCAAGCCAAAGACGTTTAGGAATGTAGCTCAAAGCCCAACACCGAACATCTGTTTTATTTTGGCACTTAGACCACAGGATAGGATTGCCATTCAAATTGGTTCTATTTTCTAATATCCCAAAAGACTTCTATCTTCTCTCTCCAACCCTTCCTCTCAACATCTAAAAATACAAAGTGTGGAACTGGAAGTAGTGAAGCACATCCTCTACCAATGCCTCTTTCTCCATATTCTACATATGTAGTATTTCTCCCAAAGAATAATAAGACGGATGTTTCTTTTTTCAGCTGGATACTTGAGGAAGCTGCAGAAGATTATGAAGGAGGCGGATAACCTCCCGCCGCCCATTAAAGATGCCATCAAGCATGGAGACTTCTCCAATGTGACAGCGGACCAGGTTCGAAGTGTCAACGTCTCCGTCTTGGAGTACATCCCGGTATGTGAAGGTCTCATGGGCATGCTCACTTTCTCTCTGTCCGATTCATGTCTGGCTCTTGACTGGAATTATTGCCCGATTCTCTTCTTGATCTCCAGCCAAAAATGTTTGAGAAGATGAACAATTCCGTGATTGAGACGATCATCAAGCTCTTCGTGGACTTCAACAGGCCGAATGCTCTGGGACGTCTGGTCCAAGTTGTTGGGACGAAGCTGAATCCGCTCACGCTCTTGGAGAAGATCCCAAGACCCAGTGACACGAGTCAAGTGAGTTCAGATCAGACTCAAGCTCACGTCTTCCATCCAACATTTGGTAGCCCAATGTCTGGTCCAACCCTTGGCCAAAAACCAGATATCCATGTGTTGGTCCAATACTCTATTCTTCCACCCAAAGACTCCCTCATTTTGCAGAGACGAGCATCCGTCCAATTAAGTTTGGGTGAATGGACTAGGCTCAAGAAGTCAAGGACATTGGGCGTGTTGAGCTTGGGTCAAACGGTTCTTTTGCTTCATTGGGTATTTGTATGTTTTGGTTGCAGCCGAACGAAGCCTCTTCGGTTCTGCTCTACTCTGCTCTGAACTCGCTGGGTGACAAGGGCGGGATCACGGAGTCGAATGTGAAGCGACTGGGCGATGACGGACTGCTCAAGTATGTTCCCGAAGAGCAGCTCATGAAGGTCAAGGACGGAGATGCAGCCAAAGCTATGTGCGTATTCTCCAGATAAGAGACCTGCTCTTGCTCCTGCTTCGAATATCCTACATATGAGTCCTGCATGAATGATCTGTTTGTGTCCATTAGTCTGGCCCGTCTGTACAACAACCCGACGCAAGCAGATCGACTGGAAGAAGATGACAAGTCCCTCGTGTTCAAGTTGATTGAGACGCAGCATGGTCCAGCCAAGAACTGGACTGACAGGACGCTGCAGGAAGTGGTGGGTTCCAAGTACACCAAGTTCATCCCAGCCGCTTTCTTGAAGAACATGAAGCGGGATGCCATCTCCTCCTCCATCACGTCTCTTCGCAACGTAAGCTGACCCTCTTCATCTTCAATCTTATCCAGATCCTTCCATCTCACATGGGAAATTACCCAAAGTTAGTCCAAAGTAATAAGGACTAACAACAATTAGTCTTTTCCAAAGTCCAAAGTGGTGGAAAAGGTTTGGGTTGGAAACTAAGGTGGGATAGGGTTGGAGATTGGGTGAAATTGGGATGTGTGGGGGGTGGGGGATGATGTGTAGAGTTGATTTGATTGCAGGGTGAGTACGAGAGTGCGCTGCAGGCCAAGACGGTGACGGACTCTTACCTGGAGAGTGCTGGGATTACGAAGAACGCGGAAGGCGGTCCGCAGGGAAGCACGTCCAACATTGTGAGTCTGGTGCAGCAGTTGGGCAAGTTGGCAGCCTTCGTGAACCCAGCCACAACGAGTGACCAGGGTGTTCTGAGTACCATTGTGGCCGAGTGCAACAAGATGAACCTTCCAGCTCCTCTCAAGGCCATCACGTCCATTCTCCAGTCCAAGTTCAAAGGTCAGGTTTACATTCACCTTTCACCTCCTTTGTCTTTCTATGTATGCACTCCATCAACTCCTCTTCCATCCCTTCATTCCATTCCTTTTCTCCACCAATAATCCAAGAGTCTCCAGCACGGAACTTGCCACAGAGTTCTCAAAGCCACGCCTCAAGTCCTTTCCTTTGATTTGCAGGGAAGAAGCTGAGTGGTTTGGAGTACGGCGACTTGAAGAGTCTCAAGCCAGAAGTCCTGAGACAAAGTCCACCGGAAGTTGTGGGCAAGGCGATTGAGACACAGGCTCTGACGGATGCGGAACTGGACGAGATCTCCCGAATTGGACCTAAAGCAGATCAAGGCTTCTTTGGAAGTCCCTTCTTCAAGGGATTGGTAACCATCTCACTCTTCCATTTAATTCTAAAATGCTTCTGCTTCACAATCCCAAATCAGCACATTTATACATAGTACTGGTAGTACATAATACCACTGTTTGCCCCAGGTTTCTCAACTGACGACGTACGCCGTGAACTTCTTCCGTCAACGAAGTGCTCTGGTCCGTCTGCCAGGTCCGTATCTCGGAGGCTTGAACACCACTGACATCCAGAACATGTATTCTCATGAGTTGTTGCCCGTTTTGGAGAAACTGAAGAAGTACCCAGACTCCTTGGACGAAACGCAGAAAGCTCTTCTTCTCAAACGAGTTAGTCACACACAATTCTGGTTTCTGTCACTCCTTTTTCTTCTTCTTCTTCGTTTCTTCCCAGTCACGGTTCATAAAATTGACTGACTTGCAGCTGCTTCAAGAACGCCTGTTGGACGGAGAAGACATTCCACCCGAACTCTCCTCTCTCAAACCTCGAGCCAAGAACAGTCAGGTGAATGCGAAGGACATTGACGGTCTTCTGTCCGACTCGGAGCTTCGTCTGGCCTACGGCGAAGGGAAACCGATCACAGCCACGATTCTGGAACGTGACCCGAAGCTCGTGGGCACTTTGACGCCCAAGCAGATTGAGTCCATCAAGTTGGAGGAAGTGCCTGGTGTGCTCGCAGCTGTTCGCAGGTCCAAAGATGGTCCTCAGCCACAAACCGTACGTCTTTTCTGCTCGCTCTATGCAGTCTCAAATCAACCTCAACATTCCCCAATTGGCGCTCTGTCTCCTTTCCAACTATCTGTGTCGTCTGAGCCTCTTCCCTCTTAGCTCCTCTCTCATATACATATGTACATATTTGTATTGGATGTAGCTCCAAGCCCTGAGAACTCGTTTTGTGGACTACCTCCGTCTCAAGTCTGACGACTACGAAGACATGAATGACAAGAAGCTTCTGCAGTACGTGACAGCTGCAGAAGTGTCCAAACTGCCTGCTTCTGTCCTCGCCTACTTCATTGACCCGAGACAGACGGCCAATCTCCCAGCTCCTGTTCGCAAAGAGATCCTGGTCGCTCTCGGAGAAATGTCAGCCAAGGACCGGGCACTCATCCCGGGCAAAACAAGAGAGGAAATCATCACTCAAGGACTCGATGCACTGGTGAGCACTTAGTCGCATGTCACATCCACCCCATCCAACCAAACTCATCGTAGAATAGACCTGTTCAGATCAATCTTAGCTCAGGGGATGGATTCACTTGTTCAGAAAGAGACTTCATGTTGACACTCTGGTCTGGGTTCTTGTTGGTCTGGTGTGCAGGACTCGATGCTGGGAGCGGATAGTGGGAAGTACGACGTTCCTGAACTGGCGTCCATTGGGAGCAGTGTGGCGGACCTGAGTCCCAAGGCCATTGACAAACTGAGTCCAGTGGCTGTGGAACAGGCTCTGGACCGGATTCAGGGCACGACTGACGAGGAAGGAGGACTCAAGCAACGTGCTTGTCTCAACGACGACCAGAAAAAGGCCTGGCGCAAGAAAGTGATCGAGAACTACGGGTAGCCTCTTCTGTCCACGTCTCCTTCTCGAATCTTTTTCTCTTTTCGAAAGGAGTTCGGGATGCGTTCTTGTTCCACTAACAGTCCGTCCTTTGTATTCCAGGAACCCCAAGTCCTGGGATCCTGCCACGGTCACTTCCCTCTGCTGCATCCTGCCCATTCTGAACGAGGACGACCTCCAGGCTGTGGCCAAGGAGTCCTTGGTCACCTGTCAATGTGCCTCTGACAACGCTCCTCCTTCCCACTTGGCCGAGCTGAAGAAGTCCTTGGACAGAGCCTGTGAGCACCAACTCGGCAAGCCCGACACCACCACCAACGTCTTCCAGAAGATCAAGGTGGAACGGGCCATGGACCTCTCTGACCTCGAGTCACAGATCTTCACAGGAATGCGTCGTCGGAAACGAGCTCATGACCACAGTCAACATCATGGGCAGAATGGACATGGTCTGTCCTGCTACACGGTTCGACTGGCTGGGAACGGAGCTGCTTTCGACCTGACCACTCTCGAGTCCCTCAACGGAACGGACATGAAGAACTGCTTGTACGAGTTGGGGTCCGTCAAACTGGACTCTGCACAGGCCAAAGTTCTCTGGAACAAACTGGTTCATTCCAGGACTGGCTCACAACACGGAGTGGCCTCTATTCCGCCAACGGACCTTCGAGCTGCAGGCTACATTCTCAGCGGAATCACGTCCCACGAAGTAGATGAACTCAGTTTCACGGACAACGACGTCGTGGCGGCTTTTGGACGTCCACTCGGATTCTCCAAAACTCTCGTACGTTTCATCTCCAACGTATCCCGACTTCTCTCAGCTCTCAAACACAACTGTAAAACAATGAAAAGGGAATGTTGGGATTCCCGAATGTTTCTGAATTGGAGTTGAATGAGGGAGCTGGAGTGGTCTCAACTCAACCTGCAGATAATTACTCTGCACTGTGTTGATTTCAGTTGGAGAAGATTGCAAAGCATTTGCAGAAGCACAAGAACAATCCCAAGGACCAGTTCAGTGCTGTTGACCTCATTCTGGCCAACAACATTCTCTGTGGATTCGAAATCACCACCCTGGCCAGAATCGTGCCAGAAGCATTTGCGTAAGATTTGAACAAGTTGCTCAGTTTGTTTGTAGTCAGTCCCAGGTCCTCACTAACCAAATACACTCTCAGCTCATGTCCACTCTTCCAATTCCAGAGAAGCTCTGCCCACTCTGCGCAACTTGGACCCAAACTGTGAGCTGACGCGTCTCAGCACTCTCGTCAACATTGCAGCACATCAGAGAGTGTACGGACCGTTGGAGTCCTGGACAGCCTCGGATGTACGTCTCCTTCCTTCCTTCCTTCTTCTTGTCTATGTCGTCGCACTACAGTACAGAACTACTTACTTGTGACTGGGATGAAAGAGTCTAATGAGGTGGATTTGGTTGAGTTGCAGGTTCGCGGTGCAGGTATTCTGTTCACGGGTTTGACAGCGGATGTGAAGAAAGTTCCTGCAGAGGCCTTTCTGGGTCTGAGTCCCAGTGTGGCATCCGCCTTAAACGAAAACACACTCAAGGCACTCAGTGCGGACCAGTTGGGCTTCATCCCGCGCTTCTCCGCCCAGGCCATGACGGAGACGCAGTTGAACGCACTCTCGACTGACGGAAGGGAGGCGCTCCAGGGCACCATCCGAGGACCACTCGTCACGGACTTGTCCCTCTCCCTCCAGGTCTCCTTCCCTACTCTCCTCACTCTCCTCCTCTCCTCTCTCCTCCTCCCCCAACTCCTCTAAACACCCATCCACTTAAACTTGGACCCATAGTCTCCACACCAATGCTTAAACTGATGAGCAGTGAGTCACCCTCACTTCTTCTTATTCTTGAGCAGGAATTCCCACACTGACCAAACGATACTCCACAACAGTACAGATCTGAACAAGCTTTAATCAATCTCATCGTTCAAAAAAACTAATAAGGTCTTAGGATATTCATGGAAATAGGAGAAGGCTTTTGATTCTCACACTGCAGAAAGTTCTTAATTTCACACAGGAGAAAGCTTTTGGTATTCACACAGGAGAAAGCTTTTGAGTTTTACACAGGAGAAAGAATTCGATTTTCACACAGGAGAATGCATTTGAGTTTTACACAGGAGAAAAGCCTTTTAATTTTCACCCTGTAGAAAGCATTTGAATTTCACACATGAGAAAGTGCTCGGATTTGCATCTTTCTGAAGATGTAGGTGAAAGTATTTGGTGTGCATACTTTGAAAACGCCTGCTTCTCAGTTTAGATGGAAATAGGAAATAAGGCCAGTCCAACAGTCACCTATTTTGCTACCAAGTAAGGATTCTATGTATTCATCCAGTCTTGGGATTTGGGATCATGAGTCCTTCCACTTTCTTTCTTCTCGTTTCTTCTCATTTCTTTCTATTAACCTAACCCAACACCAAACAAGGGAACTGCATTCAACACTCACTCCAACACTCAGCAACCGCTAATTGGAGCTTTCCTCAGTTTGAGCATCCAGTCAGTCCGACTCCCTCAGTCCGAATTCCCATTTCCCATACTTCACCTTGTCCTCTTCACTTCCTTTTTCTGCAGTGGGGCTTATTATTTTTACAAAGGTTTTGACTAGGATCTACGCTACTACACACATTCGTACAGAGATGACTTTGCTCTATTGGGATTTCTTGCACGTTGTCTTCATTCATGTGAGGAACCAGCTGAGTTCCTTTGAGGAAGAAAGTTCCTTTGTATTCTAATGTACTAATAATTAAGTAATTAAGAGAAGAGAGAAGAGGATGTGATTTCTAGAGTAGTAGGCTACAAAATGGGTTGAATTTGTAGGGCGTGGCTTCTTCCTGCTGCTTCTTCTCCCTCTCTTGTGCACAATAGTCGTCAGTAGACAAGTTCAATTCTGAGTGAAGAGAGAGACTCGAGAGAATCTGGTCCAATGGAAAAGAACTATTTAACGAGTCCGAGTGTCTACGACCTACGACCTACGACTTCTTCGAGTCCAGTTGAATTGAGTTGAACCAAGCTTATTGAACTTAACCTGTAGTTGTTGGAACTCCTTCCTCCTTCTGTCCACAGAAGATGAAGTGAGACGAAGACGAGGAAAGGTTCCTGGAGACCAACAACTCATCCTTTTCACCACAACTACTACATATGTAACATAGAGATCATACATAGAGTAGATACATAGAGTAGAGAAGATGCGTAATGTTAAGCATAAAGTTAAGACGATGGCGAGAGTACAAAGGCACAATTGTTTTCAGTCCATTACTATTCCCAATCCCAAAATCAACGTGGAAACGAACTACATGGAGTAAAAGTGTTCAAATGCTAAATGTTAACACGTACGAAGTACATAGGATAGATACATATATGATATATATGTTATTATATTATGTATGTATGTATGTATGTATGTATGGAGAGTATGGAGAGAGGAGAGATAGCGCTGTGTTATTTACAATAAGTGAAAGCTGCTTGCTGCTTGCTGCTTGGCTTCCCCGGATTCCGCTTCTGTCTCGTCTGTCTCTCAGCCTCGCTCCTTCAATTCCAATCTAGCCGCTTCTCAACATTTTGCAATGAACCCTGATTACTCACTTCTCTGTCTCTTGTATCTATGTATGTACTACGAGTACTGAACTGGAAGGCAGAATTAAGTGTGATGAGAACAATATGTATTTCTACATTCATTCACTACTATGTATTATTACACTAGAAACAGATAGCTCTACTTGAAACTTGAGAACTAAGCTTACTCAACTAAGTACACCCAAAGTAGAGAAGGGACTTGATATGCTCCTCTTATACAATTACAATTTGTAAATAGGTCAAATATGTATGTATGTAACTAGAAACTATGTAGAGAGTTCACACGTAGTTGTCATGTATAGTACCATCTACTCTAATTGTATGTAGGTAGCATAGTTTGGAAGAGAGAGAGAGAGAGTTTAGCTACAATACATGTGATCTACTATGTAAGTAGATGTAAGTTGCAGAGTAGAAGACCGAGTTGTGCATGTATGAAGCTTGAAGAGTGAAGTGATGGTGGGGATAAGTCCAGGTTCGGGAATTGGCCAATTAGCTTGTTGAGCATTTGGGATTTCATTCCATCATCTCATTTCCTCATTCACTCACCTCACTCACCTCACTCACCTCACTCACCTCACACAACTACAAATAGAAGTAGTCTGTTCTGCAGAAGCTCTTTGGAAATAAAGGGGACAAAAATACGTGGAGTGGAGTGGGTGCGTGTGCCCTGTCCCTTTCTTCCTAGTCCAAGCCTCGGCGGCTTCTCTCTCATTCCCGCATTTGGAGCATATTTGGAGCATATTTGGAGCATATTTAGAGCATATTTCCAGGCTTTGTCTGTTTAAGCATCTTGAGTCTCAGCCTGGATTCCAGACCAGGAATTGGGTCCAGACGGAGACAGGAGAATATGAGCTCCATATTCCATATTTGGGACAAGGTGTGTGGAGGATGCGGAGAAAGCAGTTTGCTCAAAGTCCTGAATGGACAAGAGATACATATGTACATACATGAGTGCGGCAGGTAAGACTGGAAGGGCGGGTAGACACCCAAATCCCAACGGTCAATCTTAAGTTAAAAATCTCCTCTTCAGCTACGCTCGGCCTGCCTGTTTCGCTCAACGTGATGACTGAGTAAACTTACCAGAGAAACGGCTGCCACATTTACTTAATTCCTGCTGAAAACCGCACTTAAATCGGTCCACTAACACAGAAT
>JAQFYU010001070.1:0-16690 GCA_034694905.1 Ceratophysella granulata | reverse complement strand
AACGGTGAGGTGAGGGTCGCTGACGCGGTCGTGACAACGAGTCGCTGGGAGCTGGAGCCAAAAGTTTGCACGTCAGCCACGTCAGAAGATCCCTGGCAAAGGCTTGGCCGTCTGCTTAGCGGTTCCAAGGACGTGGATTGGTGTTCCTTCTTCTCCTGCATAGGATTCCATGGAATGTCTTTGTCTTCTGCGCTAGATTCTGACACAATCAAGAACACTCGTGAGTTTGGGCGATCGTGCTTTGTTTGAAAAAGCACGAAAAGTTTTAAAAATATGTACCACTCTTGTCGTCGTCGGCGTGATCCGCCAATTCCTTTCTGTGCTCTGCCTCTGTTTGTTGTGGATCTTCAGAAGTGATGGTCCGTGTGACTTCACTCTGGCCCTTCCTCCCAGGTCGAGCGTAATGATGCACATGAGAATGAGCTCGGTGGTGCTTGCCCCATTTGGCCTGACCACAGCTGCTGCTCCCATCAACCGTTGTTTCCAGATCGGCTGTGAATCGTTGCTTGATCGTATTTTTGAATTTGTAGCGATGCGTCGACGTTTCACTGGTGGAGGCTGAGCCCTCATCAGAACTCCGTCCGTTGGAGGAACTATGGACGGCCGATGAGCCACTGTGAAAAAGATGATAGAAGTGAAACAGTGTTAGTATTTAAATAAGCGGAAAGCCATGGAAACCCGTTTTTTGTAGTTTAAAACCCAGGCTCACATACATGTAACACTTTTTGTTCGATGTATAAATATATAGTACTCGTATCTCGTATGTACTTAGCATGTAAGTAATAGCGTCCCATTTGAACCTCAGCTTTGGATTCTAATTTGGACTTGGACGAGGCTTTAATTTTAACCACACATAAGACCAACGCCACCCAAAATGAAAATTCTGCGTCGGTATTCGAATTGAACTCATTGACGTATGTACGGATTAATGGACGTTTCGCATTCTCAAACTTCAATTTGTCAAATCATGGATAAATCACGCACAGAAGAGAAAAAGAAGAAATTGCCCACTCACTCCTTCACTCAAGCGTACGTCAATATTATTGTATGAATGAAGAAGTGGAGGAACAAGGAAAGTTCTAATTATTTTAGTCTGAAGGTCAAATTCGTGGCATTCAGGGGCATTGAAGGCCTTTTGTTGAAGCGCGTTCCACTACACTCCACATCCACACATGCATGAAAGTGTCGCCTTCAGAAAGCTCATCAGCACAACTTAAACTCAGACGTACAATAGTCGATAAAGACTTATTTCGGTAATCAAGCACACAGATTATTTGTGCGAACCCGGGCACTAAATATTACTTCCACAACTCCCCAGCAGGTCAGAAGTCAGAAATTAGGCTGGGTGGCAGGAAAACAGATTTGATAGTAATGTATACCTGTGACTCCCGATAATGCTTGGGACAGGTGGTTTAATGATTGACCTTCCACCACAAGGATGCTTGCACTCTGTGGAGTAGACATCTGAGATTTCGACGGAGAGCGGAGTAGAGCAGCAACTGTTGTTGTCGGCGTCGTAGTCGTAGCTGCTCCTCGGACGACCTTCTTCAGATGTAGCTCCGCCCAACGGAGGCGAAAGCTTCTCCTCTGCCAAAGCGGAAGACTCTTCGTCTGCTGAGACGGGACAAGTTCTCTTGTACCTCGAGTCCGGACTCTTCGCTTCCATCTTTCCTACAAACCCGGATTCTAGCAGATCTCGTCCCGAAGATGGAAAGCCAAGTGACATCTTGTCCGAAATCATCTGATCAAACAAATCCCTGAACATTAGTACTCATCGAACATCCCTCATCCGTCCAACCGAGCAGACTAGTATAATTGCTTAACTTACGGGATTCTGTCGGAGAACGTGTTGACAGTGGATATTGAGATGCTGGACGAGCTGGACACAGAGTGCGTCACCCGCGAACATCCCCTTCCGCTCAATGAGAAAATGCATAGTTTCACTCAAGCAGTCCTGAAATCCTAGTCGAAATCTCGCTTCGTCTTCTTCTTCGGAATTGGCCCTGACTGGTTCTGTCAGAGCTTTAGGTCCAATTGCGCTCGACGTTGCTGATGTGCAAGATCCAGGAAACTGCTTCTTCACCATTGGGTTGAATTCACACGTGTCTGGGATTATTCAACAAAAACCAGTTACTCATTCAATCCCAGACTAATGCTTTCATTTTCCACAGTTTTCCTAATTATCCACAAATTACAATATCAGACGCAATTGAGTCTCACCTCCGAAAGGACAGGGATGCGTCTGGAGGTGTTTCAAATGTTTAATTGCCAACTCAACAATTTCCGTTTTCTCTATTCTTCCTCGACCTTTTCGAAGGGAAGCTTGTGGAAGGAGTCGCGCCAAATCGGCCAAACAGTTGTTCATCCGGTCTCGTCGCCGTTTCTCAATTATGCGATGTGACAAAGGGTCCTGAAAATAAAAATAGGACTCCTTCAATTCAGTCCGGTCGCATCGCGGTGTATTGTATGACCCAGAATCGGAAAAGTTTTCAGCTTTCTTCAACTTACCCTGACAGTTTTCTTCTTTTGAAACCCATACTCTCCTTCCCCATCGTCAATGCTCACTGTCGCAAAGTTCAGGTTCCTGTAGCGAAATGAGAATGTTCTTTTTAAATATCACATAATATCACCGTTAAAAATATCTACACTAATATAATTAAAGAAGTTGGAAGAAATTGGAAACTTCAGGCATCTATTGATAGCCTATGGTAGCAGCTCGTTTAGAATTCCAATTAAGATTTATGATTTGATTGCGCACATTGTGAGCAACACGTGAAACGAAGCAAACACGGCTTCTGATTTTCTATTCCAGTGGACCGGATCCAGAAACAGGTGCCTCATTGATGCAAAGCAAACTATGTATATGTCTGTATTTCACGTTTCACGTTGGAAGCAACGTGCAAATGCGAATAATGTGAAGTGAACTCCTTGGTTTCTTGTGATGTGATTGTGATATATTTATTAATAGGAACACTTTATGACAATAGTGAATTTATGGGAGTTGTTATATTTATACGGAAAATGGGGTTTGTTCCGTCGAGTTCCAAAAAACTGAGACGATCTTTTGTACATAATATATAATCTTGAATGTTGGTCACGTTTTATTTACTACTTAATAATAATTTGGGTCTCATTGAAGTAATAAGGGGAAAGATAATAGGTGTAATACAATCCATGTAATGAGATTTGAAAATATTTTCAGAGAAGGAAGCACAGGAACTTGCTAACGGAATTTTCTGAATCCCAAATCCCAAATCACAGTGGTCCTGTTAACCTATTTTGGCATCGAAAGCTAATTCCGTCGTCTTTGTTGCAGTTATTTGTTGCTCATCGCAAATCGCAACGTGAGTCGGTTCGGTCTCATTAGATACTTTTTTCGTCATTCCGGATCCAGTTTCACGTTAAACTTCTGATGCGCATAAAATACTAGCTGGTCCCTGAATAAGTGCATTGTCCTGACTTGACCTGTCTATTGAATTGAACCGTGTTTTCAGCTGAAACTGAGTGACTGACTGAGCCTAATAAAAAAGTCTTATTAATTAGAGACTGTTTCCTTCAGATGCCAACTCGGGAAAAATGTCTTGTTGATGAATTTGGCGAAATATCGAGTATTACAGAGATAGCGAAAATGTTACCAAGAAAGTATAAAGTATTATTTTTGAATTTCATTTCGCCATTTATTCCAATCCTCCAAGTATTATGTATTTTTATAAAAATTAAGTAAACATGAGAACAGGAAACCTCACTTTGTAATTTTGTAACTTGTACAATTGTATAAGTTTCAGAAACTAACTTCCCTGATTAGACGATGGTTTTGGATTCACAGTTTATCAGAATCAGATCAGACCAGACACCTTCTGGAAAGCTGTATTTTGGATTTAGGCCATCAGTGATTTATGCCGGAAACCTAGCTACAAGTCATATTGTGGGTCGACATGGACTACTCGTTCGTAGAGGGTGTCATCACTCCTCCCGATTCCTCATGCCTCATGCCCCGAATGAGAATGGCAACTGGCAACTTCCAGAATTTTGCAATAATCAGCATTGTTTCACACCAGATAGAGAATCGCGACATGTAGAAACCTGAGCCACATGCTCTGCATGAAGGTGATTAAGCAGGTAGACAATGCAATACATCGAACAGATAATATGCGACACGTGTCCGTGTGGTGTGGAGTGCACACAGTGCACAAAACGACTGAACACCAATATGATACTCGTTCATGTCGTACAAGTATGTGGATCGTAGTACAAAGTTTACGCAATGACTCTCATCCCATCCACCACTATTCTGCATCATGTGTGAATATGTAATCTATTTCTATCCCCACACGACGGTTAGGCCAAGGCTTATGGCTAGGCTTGGCTTAGCTGGCTTCGTCACAGTGAGTAAAAAGTAGACCCCACGACATGATAGGAGCATTGTTTGCATGTGAGTGGAACACGTGTGCGAACTAATAAAAAACTCGGTGAATGAATGGTGAAGGACAGACGAGGCTAGTGGACCCACAATTCACACACAACTTTGTACCAACTTCCAACTTCCTTCATTTACACTTTACTCATACTAAAAATTACCATCGTGGAATTTGCCTCCTCAGAAATACATTTTCATGCAGCCTTGTCCTTATCACGTCAGCGTCATTTTTAAAGCTTCATAAATTATAAAGCATAGACGCAGACGTTTGAAAATTGTAAAAAAATCTTATGGACCATTTACGATTCATTCTTAATTCTTATTGTCTTGCGCTAATAAAGCTGGCAATGATGATGAAATGGTGGGCGTCTCACTGGGATTTCCCGAGACGACGGCCCTTTATCACTAATCTAAGCGCATTTTGTTTAAACAAAAGAAAATGATGCTTAAAAAGGCACAAAATTTTAATTATAGAATAATTTCATCAACTCTCAACTTAGTAAAGCTTGAGTCTCTTTTTTCCATTTCCTAAATAATACTATCACCCGCCGCGCTACGCCGGTTTCTGTTAATTGTATGTAAAGCTAAATAATTGAACGAGATATTTGGACCATCATTTTGACAAGCATATTCGTGAAATTAGAATTAAAGTACTTTCTATTTGTACACTACACACAAAATCTTCGCCCGATTTTGAGGAAAGTAGGATTGACGATATACATACATAATATGCTATTTAAAATTTTAATACGAAACTTGTGTTGTGTATTGTATTCACAGTCACGTAAAACACTTGCGAAATGGTACGATTATGTGAAATGTGAATATTCGTAGAATTTACGGGCAATACTCGTATATCCAGTGCCATACACATAAATACAAGAAAATCGATTGGTCAGATAAAAAAATGTGGGGAACCTACTAGCCTTGTATTGATCCAAGGCTGTTGCTGGATGATTTGTTTGTATGTATATGTATGTATGTATTATGTATTATGTATTATGTGGAGTTTGCCTTGCACGTTTTATTGCTGTATATACAATACGAAGGGAAGTGGCCGTAGCGGAAGGAATTCGCAAATAAGTGAATACCTGTGCGGTCATGTGTATCGTGTCGTGGCTCAGAACGAGGTCTGTAATGGAATAATACGGGAGTTCACTGCGTTCGTTCTGTGCAGATTCGGGAAACGCGTCATGTCCTCCAACTCAAAACGTGACTCGAGTTCGTGTTTATGAGCATGCCGCTGCCGTCACCACGTCACCAGTGGAATCCTTTCGGATTTCGGGTCGACCCGATCCTTGATTTTTGCTTGTCTTTCACTCAATGGTGTTTCTATTTTAGTAATCGGCCATGATGGAGGGGGCCGGTTGAAACGAAAAAAGTTGAAACTTGGAAATTCATATTCACAAGAAGAAATATTGAGAATGGGGCAGATTAAAAGCCCTGCTCAAATCAACAGATTCGATCTTATATGTAGCGCTGAAAACACGATCCCTTGCTCTTAGCCCAAGGAATTTTTTAGATTTCAGAGACATTTTCTTTATTTGCGGCTTCATTCCCGATTAAAATTTGGAAGAATATAATATGCTCGAAAGTCTTCAAGAAATTCAACAATAGAAATCCGAAAACGCAATATTTTGCACGCAGTGCTAGATATTTCTGAGATTTTAGAGCCATTTCCCATATTTCTGACTCACTTCATTCCCGACTATAGATTTTGGAACATTAAACTTTATGTTCGATATCTGAATCTGAAGGAACTTCAATACTGAAAAAGGGGTGGAAGAGACTGAATATTTCGCGAATCCCATTTTCGGGCCCATTATAAGTAGAACCGTCCTTCCTTTCACTCATCAATTTGGAAATAGCAAACAACGTGGAATGGAATGGAACTATTCTATGTATGTACTATGTAGAATATTCTTGAATTTCCATACTCTCGGCTTCATATAACACGAGCTTAGTTGGCTGGAGGCCAGATACAAAAATTTCGGTTTGCGAATAATTTTTAGCTCAATTCCAATTTATTAGCTGTTTATTACTTTCCTGATTTTTACTAATTCCAAGTCTGATTAATCCTTTTGTGTTACCAATTCATCTACTTATTAATGCATTGAGGGAAAGAGGTACGTATTTTGAGTGAGCCGCCGAGCAAAAAACACCAATGGCATTTGGACTTTTTGTACTCTCGGCTCTCTCATTGGTGTTTTTTTCTCGGCGGCTCACTCAAAATACGTAACTCTTTATTTCACATTGCAAAAATGCATTTCCTTTTCACTATGTAAAAATATTCAATCCATTCTCCTTTGCCTTCCGACACTTTCTAACCTAACCCTTTTGTCAAATCTCCACTGAATTGTTCTTGCGCTTCGCGCTCCTCTCATATAATGTGATGGGCCTCAGTTTTTTTTTGCTCATTCTTTCTAATTGTTCCAACAATCATCGAGAATCGAGAGTTTGTTTGCGGCACGTGGCCAATATGAGAATATAACGGAATTTAACTCAGAGGAAACTCTGCCCAATTATTATTCTATCCAATTTCCTCTCCGTTACTAAGCATCCTTCAACCTATGCAGATTTCATAAAAATCCTATACAGCAGACAGATGTTTGGAATCTCCTACATCTTCACTGCCTTCAATTCAGGCCTGTGGAATGGTTTCCTGTTTTAGGATGACCTTTCATTCTAGTATGACCCTGGCTCTGGGCTCTGGCTGCTGCTCAGAAGTCTATCGTCAATCCATATCCAGCGTTGATGTAAATTACATAGCTGGATTGGAAGTTATAACGAGACGACGGTCTGATATGAAGGCCGTCGCGAAAATAAAGATTTGACAAGTGAAACCTCTGGACAGTGAAAAATAAATTATGCGAAAAATACATAGGACTAAATTATATGTAGAAACACATACATGAAGTACAATGGTACACTGCACGTAAGAAGCGATTCAAGCTTGTTTTAGCACGAACAAACGAGTATTATTGGTGTCAAGGTAGCCTGTAGCCGATTTGACATTGGCAGTGAATACTTTAGGAGTTCGCACTTCGCACATGGCAGCCTAGACGCAAGCTTCACTATCCGCATTTGTACATTCACGTACGTTTCCTATCTACTTGAAGAGAACGTACCATAATCTCCACGTCCACGTAGTCAGTCGCTACGAACGCTTTATAATTCACAATTCATAACATAACCAGCTACTCCTTCAACTCCCAGTCATTTGCCGCACTCGCATTATTAACAACAATAGGAATCGCATGAGAGCCGCATCGTCCTTCAGTGCTTGCAAATCCCTGATTCTAATCTTATGCATGCCTGATGCTGATGCGTATTCAGAATTCAGAACTTTTAGAGAGAGAACAGGTAATCGGAATGGAGTCGGGTATGGAGGTGACGATCTCTCACGTGACTCAGATGGAGTCCATTCAATGACACAAGGTTACTAAATAATCGTGCGAATGGATATTCACGTAATAAGAGTGTTACATTGCAAATTGCAAATCGCCAATACTTTATTGGAAGAACACATTGTAATTCTTGTCTCGAGTCGAGATAAACACATGATGGCAATGGCAGCCTGCAGAAAACAGATAAACGACCGGGTCCAGAAATGAGGGTGATTCAGGTGATATTATGTAAAACTATGCTTTATTCTTTATACTCCATGCTCATGTACATAAAATACAATATAGTGGTGACTAGTGCATTTGCAGAACATGTTATTTATTAGGAATTTACGCAATCAGGATAATGAGGATGAAGGGGTTCAGCGATCCGTTCTTAGCAGACGTATTAGCGACTACACGAGATCATCTCTTAGATGCTGCGCCACATACCAAGGAATGACGTCATTCGTGCATAGAAATGCCTCCGCATAAATACTTATGACTTAATGTCTTCTGCGAAAACAACATTTCTCATCGTTTTTACAATAATTTATAACTGCATTCATAATTCAAACCTAAAACGTCATTCCTTTCAATACATAACACTACGCACACACAGATACAGCTTGAATGAATGAACAATACGCGTCGTTGGTCGTTGTGATCTGATGACTTGAGACACGTGCCGTGCGAGTGCGATGCACTAACTACATTTATGTATACGAAATACTAAACAGAATACAGATGATGTACTAACGCTTGTTCTTGTTCTCGATTGGGCTTCCTTTCATCACACACAAGAATAGGAAAAACTGATTGAATTAAGAAAAATAAGTACTAAATATTTATTTTTCGGAACGAGATTCAGTTCAGTGCTCAAGTTTCGCCTTGCGTTGCGTCAATAATACATACACGATACTTTTGCTTAACTGTCCCAGCAGCTGTATGCAAGTGCAACCATGAAAAGCGCAATTGGGAGAAAGGCTTTTAGATTTCAATAGAACAGAAACGAGCCGTATTGAGTGTATTAGTCAGATGCTGAAATGAAGAATAAGAATCGTTGCCAACCTGTCGAACTGCATCAGCGTTCCATTGTTGCTACTGGGGTGCATCAATCCGGGAAGACTTCCGAGCAACGGTGGAGGATCTTCCCAAAAAGGGTCTGATTTGGACCCAGGTTCCATAGTGTTCGATTACTATTGTCTTCAAGCTTCTTCAACTCGACTTTTCTTCTGGCACATAAATATTGGAGCTTGTCAGGTCTGATATGAATGAATAGTCCCACCACTACTGTGCGTCAATTAAGCAGCCGCTGGACTGATGGGTTATCAGGAGGAGGTTAATGATGACGGAATGAGAGAGTACAATAGTAGCACACGTCAGCGTCGGAACGAGCTGTTGATAATCCAAATATTCCTGGAAAGTGGTGATTGGGATCCTGTCTGTCCTCCAGATGAGTTGGTACAGAAGTGAAACATTGATTCAGCGGAGCTGAGCAGGTAGGAGAGGATCTTGACTTGATGCTCGTTCAGTGGTGGAAGCACAAGATTGGCAAAATAAACCTGTGTGCCCTATATACGCTCGCTCACACGCTATATTCCGTCGCTTGACGTACGTACAAGAGTCTGCCTGCTGGATTACGGCCGGGGGTCGACGAATATAGTCACGAGTTTGCAATTCTGAACTCGGCTTGCTATGCCTTCGCGAAATACCAACTGTCTCCGGCTGTTCTCTCACTCCATCCATCCCAAATTCGCACAATAGTATTCACCGATTTAGATTCACACACGGAATGGATTCATACTCTTTTGTCTTGCTTGAGACCACTTGAGACAATAGAAAACTACGTAATAAGAGCTACTTTTTGAAATCTTGATATTGTGAATAACATCTGGAGGATTGGGATTTGGGGTGTTGAGCAAAACCCGAGAATCAAACACCAGACTTCGCGAAAAAGTTCAACCCGTCTGTTGTTGCTAAGTATTTGTCAAATTGAATTTGGACGTTTAAATTGAACTACAATGTCAATCAATCGCACTTAATATCTGTACTGGCCCATAATGTCACAAGAATCTGATCGTTTTTGCGCTAAAACAATTCATTAAGTCCCGCAAAAAGTTGCAAGTTTCAATAAAACGCAGCAGTAAGTCGGAGCCGATTTTCGGGTGGAAGTGGGATGCGGTCATAACAAAACAGACAGATGTGGATATGTACACTTCTGGACTAAAAAAGCGAAAGGGTTTATATAGATTTGGTGGGATCTGAGTAACCTACTGAGTGTTTGCACTCTGCACGATGCAAGACAGGAGGCACACGCATATTGTGAGTAAGCATTGGGAAGCACGGAGCAGGCACGATTCCTTCTCTCGTCTCATGTTCACGTGCAGAAACACAGACACTCGGTTCCTATTCGCCTTCGCTTTTTGCTGCTCAGGCCATTTCCAAACTAATCAATTCAGTCACGTTGCCAAATCCTTCCCTTGATTCCCTCCTTTCTCCAGCAGCACCACCAACTTAACTGGAGCCAATACTGAGCTCGCTACTCCAATTCATGTGCTTCCAGGCTTTCACTTTGACTTACTTTATGCGCATATTCCCTTCAACGTGCTTTCTCCACCAGTGGCACAAACAATATTTCCTCTTTACTACGCTTTGGGAAACTATCACATTTCAACGGGAATAAAACGAAGCCGTTGTGAGAATATTCTAAGAATAGCTAGGAAAATTTCATTACACGTGCTCTAAGAAAAGTCTGCTCTCTACCCGTGTTTTGACACGCAGAATAAAGCCCCAATGGAATAATGCCCCGTGGCTCGTGTATGGAAAACTTGTTTGCGATATTTTGTTCGGTTCTGAAGAATCCAAGCTTTGCACTTCGCCTTTAATAGAACTGTAAATCATTTTATTTTCACATACTTTCGTATTTGACAAACTAGACTTAAGAAACGGTATAAAACAGAGATAGGTATTACGAAACTACTTTACGTTGGTACGGAGTAATGACGTTCAAGGACGATCTTCCGCTCTTTGTCTCATTCTGTCAACGAAGGCTTGTCCCTTGGTCTTTCTGTAGCTTTCAAAAGGATCATGTAGATTAATTCCTACACCTTTGTATTGATCCTTCCGATCCCGAATGTCACCGCCATTTATCGGAGCTTCAATTCCTGCAGAACAATCAATTTGAACCAAGTTCGTACGTAGCTATCATGATAGCTATATTTCATTTTTGAAGATAAACACGAATAATTGTGTGCACGGTCCCACCCGATTTAAGCTAAAATCGTATGAGTTAAATGGCTAAAGTCGAAGTGAATTAGACTCAACGAAATATTCAATCGAGCCCACTCTATTGCATTAACTTGCACTGATTTATATTACACGATTGGGAAGACAACAAATTGCTTGACCCGGATATTTGATTACGTTCTTACCCTGCTCATTGGCTCCGAGTCCAGTTCCACCCCATCCCATTTTTCGAAGAAGTTGATGACCTTTGTTACTTTCATCCAACTTGCTCGCCATTCCGAGTCCAGCGGTTCTGAGTCGAAAAGAAAATTAATTTACACTCCTGAAAAAGCCTTCAAGTAGTTGGGTTGATCCTAAATTTACCCAAAACTAGGCGGAGTTGGAGATCTTTTGACGGGACTTCGGGATCTGGACCGTTTTCCTCTTCTGCTAGAACTGCGTCGTGGAGATCGAGGTGACCTCGTTCGTCGTCGTTTCGTTGGAGGTGGAGATTTACTGCCAATATCATATGTATCATAAACAATAATACGTCTCGTAATCTGTCATACACATCGCCATCATCGATACTGTTTTTAATCTCGGTAGGCGCTGATTTAGACCTTTCATAGCTTATCTCCACACAGGAGAACAAGAAATCAAATAGTGTCTTGTGAGCTTCAGTTCGAAGCCTGACCTTTGATAGCGTCTTCTCGGAGGTGACCGGCCACACGGCGAGACTTCCCTTCGAATTGGACTTGGAGACTGGCTCTTCTCCCGTCGTCCTTCTCGAATGTCGTCTTCCTTCTGCTTTCGTGCTAAGTTCTTCGTTTTATAGTATTCGTAAAGACCAAGCCTTTCCCATCCCTCACTGCAAATCAAATCAATGTCAAATATAACGCAGTGACAGTGTCACATACTACAGTACAGCAGTTATCTCAACAGAACTCGCTTAAAAGTCGCTAGCCAAAATGATGTTACCTGTCCCGAGGGTTGTCGTGAGAAGGTGGCCCATAGAACGCCTCCACAGCTTGCATAAGCCGTTCGCTCGGTGGACAAGGAGGAGGAAGACGAATCGCTTTCGGGTCGATAGGTTTGTAATTGTCATCCTCAGGCTATATGCAAGTGAAATAATACGTTCAACATAGGAGATTTTCCTCTATTTCACTCACAGACGTGATGTATGTTTTCAATATTTTAAGTTTCTAAAGTTTTGCGAAATGTAGCATGATTAACATGTTAAGACTAATTCTAATGTCTAATATTTTCAATAAGTATGTGAAATGTTTCAGTTTGTTTTTAAGTTTCCAGAAACTGTAAACTGTATTAATGAAGTTTCGGTGAACACGTAACAACTGACAGCTGACGGTGAGGATAAAGCAAATCTGAATGTATCTCAATCTCAAACCACTGCATTTATCATAAATGCATTTTTAAAGTGGTTGTTATGCCATATCATATCTGGACTTACCGCGACTAGGGGAACCATGAGACCCGCTGGAAGTTCAAAGTAGGGAAGCCTTGGTATTTCCAAGTTTGGGTTATGAGCAAAACCAGGCGGCGGACGACTCAAGTCAGGAATAGCTCCATCCGTCTCCGGATCAGCTGGTTTGTTTCCCAGCAACCCCATTCCAGAATTCATGAAGCCCGAAGGCATTCCCGGATTAGGTGCTCCACCCACAGGCTGACCCTTTCAAAACGCAACCACTTAGTTTAGTTGTATATAATAATAATTTCCGTTCAATGAAGTATTTTTTCTGTTTACAATTTTTGGAATAATGAACATTAGTGAATAAAGCGAACCTGCGGAAACGTTCCTAGTGGACCCATTCCAGCCGCATTTGGATTTGGAAGAAGACCAGAATTCCCGGACATGTGTGACTGAGGTCCAGGTCTCATAGCTTGCTGCTGTCGCATCTGAATTTCTTGCTGCAAACGGAGTTGATCTTGTTTAATTCTTTGTTGTTCTTGCTGGAAGAGTTGCTCCTGTTGAATCCGTTGCTGTTCTTGTTGCAGTCGTACCTTCTCAAGCTGCATTTGATACTGCTTTTGCTGAAGTTGGGCGTCCTCAACTTGTTGATCTATTTGCTGAAATTAAATCGGCAAAGTGAATGTTTGCAGTGTGTCATCCTGTTTTATGTACGTAACGTTTTTAAGGCTTGTGTTAAGTTAGACATAATGAACTTACTTTAATACTTTGATTCATGTGCTGAATGAACAGTTGATGTTGACTCTGATATCCTTCGTAAGTCTTCTGGATATTTGCAGCTATTTGTGTGACAAGTAGAGCGTGTCTCGTTACAACTTCATTTTTGTATTCTAGCCAGGTTTGGGAAAAGTTGTTCAATTTCTCCACTGCCGATGTTGAAATGTAGTTTGGTTTGGCTTCCCACAAACTGAATAGTTTATTCAACTTCGCTAGATTCTCTGAATCCTCCGACTCGTTCACTTTCGTGAAGCAGAACATTGGAATTACCATTTTCTCGAGTGCCTGTTGAATATCCGCCGCACCTCTTCGCACGCTGAATTGAGACAAGTTAAAATTGTTCAAGTAGTTGCAATACGACGCGGTGTAAATCACTGCAGTACTAATTTGCAATGTCGGCATATGTTATTTATTACCAACCAGTGATGTAGAGTGTCGTTGACCAAGTAGATGATATGCAGTCTCTGGTGGAACGTCAATTTTGGATCCGTCACTCTGTAAAGAAAATTAAGGGCAACTTCAATAATGGAGGCAAATATTTCAGTCAGAAGCTGAACCGCTATAGTTAATTACTTCCGAAGTAAATATGAGGTTATCAATTCGTAGTGCCTCGGTGTGGATGTGTGAGTGAAAATCCATGCCTTTCCATTCGAGATAGATTCCTTTGTACAAGAGTCCATTATAGTCTGGAGCAGCTGGCCGAATTCCGCAATATCCACTCCAAGCTCAGCAGCCAACTGCGTAATTTCCGAGTCTTGAGCGAGGCGCACGGCAACTTCAACTTGCGTCTGCTGTTGTGAAAGAAGAACTTGATGTTGTGCAGCTAAATTGCTTTCACTCTGCAGGATCTGTTCTTGAATGCTTGCTTTCTTTGCTGCCAATGCTTCAAAGTTGACTGTCGGCGGAGGAGTTGGTACAGGAATCACTGGAGTAACTGGAAGGCTTGGATTCTCGAAGTTGATCTGGTTTCCAAATGAAGCGGGTCCAGGTCCCCGTTCAAAACCAAGATTAGGACCTGGTCCTGGAACTGCCGCTCCTTGAATATTGAGATTAGGTCTAGGTCCGTCGAAACTTGGCATTGGGCCTCTTTCCATATTGGGATGAGGTCTGTCAAATCGAGATCCAATATTCGATCCTCCATCAAAGTGATGAGCAGGAACAGGTTGCCTTTCAAAACCTTGGCGTGGTCCTTGACCTTGGAAATTCATTCCGCCTACGTTGGGTCGATCAAAATTCATTCGCGGCTCGAAAGGGTTCATTCCAGGTGGTCCCCTACTCTGAAAGTTTCCACCATGATGAGGTGGTCCTCCTTCAAATCCTGGACGATCGTAATTCTGGTATGACATTCGATCGAAACCAGGACCTGGACTTCTCTCAAAGGGTTGCATTGAAGGGCTGAATCGAGATGGTCCACGTGGACCACCTCCTCCACCTGGCGGTCCAAACCGCGGACCTGGGGAAAAGTTTTGCCCCATGGGACCGGGTTGCATTTGCTGTTGTTGCTGTCTCATTGCTTGATGTTTTAAAACTGCTTGCTCACTCGTCACTCGGTACGTGTAGTAGTTGTAGTACTCTCCACCGAAGAGAAACTGAAACTTGGGATTATCTTTTTGCTTTTGTTTTGTCATTTCTTCGAAATCCAATCCATTACGTGCGACAAAATTTGCTAGTCGGTCAATAATATTTCGAGTATCTTCGTCTATAAGGGAGAACATGAATCAGCAGATCAGCACAAAACTTATAACGTATTTAAACATATCATTTGCATTTGATAATCTTATACTATGTATATTTCCCATATTTATAACATGCAACATCATATATCCATATAAGTATGTTACCTGGAGGTGGCTGTGGTATATCCATCGTGAAGGATTAAGTATTAAGTTGTGTGTTTATGTTGTTAGTGGAAAACTATAAAAACCAATGAATTCAACATTCAAATCGTGTTTTTTCTTTGTCTTTTCTGCATCATAGCTTAGATCATAGATCATAGATGTCGGCTGACCGCTGACCGTTCTCTCTTCGTTGAACAACTTGGAATTGGAACTGTTTCGGATACATAGGTTCAAGAAAGGAAAATATTATAAGTACTTATACGAATTACAAATTATGAATTAACTCTGAACTATGTGTATGTTGTAGGCAAGATTGTACGTACAACGTATGCCAGCGTACCTTTGTACTCGATCTGGTGTCAGTTGTAATAAGTACAGTCTTCACCTTAGACCTTGACTTTGGCAAACAGTAATATTTTATGAGAATAACTGGTGAAAACTTACTGTGTACTGTGTATTTGAAGAGTTCGTTCTCAGATTCAGTCTTGCAGAGAGTACCGACGCTGAGCAGAAGATGACAAGTGACAAGCATGTGAAGATACAAATGGAAGTACACTAGGGGACGGGCAAGTTATATTCTTGGCTTCTTGACAGTCGTGTGTAGTGCACATGCAGGAAGTAGTTGATTTGGTAGTGACAAGTGACAACTAGTGACGACGAGTGTCCCGGCAATTAATTCCCTGCGGCAGAAAGTACACAAAATACATTTCAGGAGAACATTCGCACAGGAATTCATAATTCCCACAAATGATGTGCAATTTTGCAGACTGGACATGTCGAAAGAGGGGATATTCCATGGCAAAAAGGATTGCCGTTCGTTCCAATGCATTTTACGGTAATTGTCAACGTCTTAATTAGTCTTGAGTATTGATATAATTACCTTAAATTTTGATTTGTTTTATTGAACCTTCCACTTAAAAATAAGTAAATTTTACAAGATTAATTAATTAATTAAATTAAAAATAAGTAAATTTTACAAGATTAAGTAATTAATTAAATTACAAAATTACAAGGATTTTTTTTGTAGAACTCTGAAATTCCAGGCTCCAGGTGTCTTGTCGTCCCAATCCCAATATCCCAATCCCAATTGCACTACGAGCGATTTGTGTTTTGGAATTGGAAGAGTCTCATACACATGCAGTCGTGAATGTTTCAGTGTTCTAAGTTCTAACTCTGTGTTTAAAATAGATTTCATAGTCCTTTAATATATCTCCAAAATCTAGGTTTAGATATTCTATCCATCAATGTTATATCTAATGTACTATGTACTGACTGTAGGTATATAATTATACCTACATAGTAATCTATTTTTAGTTAATCATATCAGATCTATTACTATACGCTTTGTTTTTATATTTATATCAGATCTATTACTACACACTTTTTTTTTATATCAAATCCATTCCTACACGCTATGACCACCAATTAACTTGTTTCTGTAACATTAACCAAAACCGTCCACATGTTTTTGATTTATTTCCTACTATTTATACACTTTGCAGCGCAGTTAGCAGTTACCTACGTGCAGTATTGCGAGGTATGAATTTTAGTGGGTGTGATTTTATGTGATTTTTGTGATTATGTGTGATTTGTTCGGGGTGTGATTTGAGCCAAGTGTGAT
>JAQFYU010001069.1:0-16718 GCA_034694905.1 Ceratophysella granulata | reverse complement strand
CAATACCAACTGGTTGCAGCATACTTTTTCAAAAATTAAAAGATTTACTTAATAATCGCAAAGGTTGCTTGGATTTTCAGTACTTACCTACTGCGAATACAACTATGAACTATGCTTGTACAAGATAGTAGACCAAACAGCATAATACTCTCTGTGAAGAGAATAGTATGTCAATGTCAAATGTCAGCAAATTTTGACATAATGTCATGTTAGGAAAAGGTCCGAAAGGTCTATAGACGACAACTGGAACTGGGTGTAAATATTTTGCGCATGCTATGGATGAGAGGTGACAGGAGATAGTGCTAAAATTTTGTATCCGGTCGCAGCATTAGTGCATGAGTGACGGTCAATTTTAGTGGTATTGCGACGGCGAGGGTTAATACACAACATCCATGATTTAATTACAAAGAACTTACAAGGCCGGTAAACAATAATGAAGATATTAATGAAAATTTCAACTATGAAGAGCAGCGTGGCTATAATCCATGTGTTTTCGGGTTCGAATAATAAGGCCTTTCCGAATTCCAGATTACAGTAGGTCTGAAATCCGTGTTTCAGTTCTTGCCACTTTGTTTGTGACGCCCGACGTCCATTCGTGTCTTCGGACCTTCCTTTGAACCTGGACATGCTGTCCACTTCACTGGCGGCCACTGGTCTTCTGTCCGGTTTTGTCCGTGATCCGTCAATTCTGCACGCTCCTTCACGCGTGACCGTCGGGTGTTGGTTGTTGGTTGTTTTGTTACCGTATGTTTTGCGGATTTGAGAAACTGGCAACTGGAACGTGTCAATGCAATAATCCAGGCAACAGCAGAAGAAGGGGCTATCATGATGTGTACCGTGTACCTATTTTTAGACGGTATTTCAAACTGTACTCAGATTTCCCACGGATAACTTCCTGCGTAATGCTCTATGCTCAACTCATACTCATGCATCGTCTCTCTGACCCGGACAAAAATTAGTGCGAATTTATGATCAAAGATCAATCATAGATCACTACAATAGTTTTCAGAACTTAAGATTATATATTTTGTGCCAATTGTATGCAAATTAGCTTTCTTCGTAAAGAAGTTCCAACCACATTTTTGTCATTAACTGGAAAGATCATGTAAAATTATATTACGCAAAATTAAATAAACTGAAAGGTTTATAAGTAATGATTTATACAAAAAGGCAAAATAATGCATTAATTTTTAATTTACTGATTCTATTGCATAATATAATGTGGATTAACTCGCATATTTGCTATGCTGTATGTAAAAGTGTGCGGTGTGCGGCTGAGGTTGCGGAGAAACTTTTTAAAAATTTACAATTAAAATTAATGTATGTATTCAGTTAGAACGGCTTTTAGAAGCAATTCTCCATTTTTTTTGTCCACAGCCTTCCTTCCAGAAGCATTCTCCATTGATTTGCAAACAATGTTTAAATTTTAACCAACTTTTGAACATTTTTCAATTTTCGGTTAAAAACCGATACAATTTTATATAATTAAAGTCAGGTGTTTTAGTTTGTTTAGATGAAGTGTGCAGTGTGCATGTAATAAAATAATGCGAATGCGAATGCATGCGATGCAATTCAACTCAGCTTCATCTTACCTTATTTTCTGCCATAAGCCCATATAAAATTCTATGCTATCAAATATGGCTTGTCGTTTTCAACTCTGCACATCAATTTGGAATCAACGGAAGGCAAAAATCAAAACGGCTGCTCTTCTGCTCTCTGCTATGCTGTTGTGCAGCACGAACGGATGTAGTTGAATGAAAATACAGTATGGTACGAATTAAATTTTCAAGTCATTAGATCACATAGCATATTATTTTCTAGAAAGATGCATGCATTTAAGTCATAACGAATTCGACAAGTTGAGCGAAGCCAGACTACCCGTATTTATTTACACAGGCTCCTAATTGAATCATGGCCAGATAAATGGGCATGTTGATGATGTCTGGAATCTCAATTCGCTGAGGGCCGAACGACACTTGCCATGGGACTTCAATGAATGTGGAACATCCTTGGCGTTATATATATACGGCAAGTGCGCTTTGGCGATCGTCGTCATTCTTTGCTTCTTGCACTGTATATAGATACGTAGGTTGAGCTAGGCTGCTGCTGCTATGTTGAACGCTATGCTGTTATGGAATGGGCAGGCTTGAATGCTTGCTTATGGCTATGGCTGGGCTCAAGTGAAAGAGAAATTACTTTTTGAGGGTCAATCATTTTCCCCATTCATTCTTCAGAAGCGAAACGAAAGACGACGACGATCAACGAGCTAGACTCAACAAATTAGTTTTACGACAGTTCAAATAAACATTTAGAACACAATTCAATTAGGCCTATTGATTCATTGAGGAACGGTGATTATTGGGATTGTGGACCATTGAGCATTCAACAGTCGTCCTGAGTGGGGGGAACTGGCAACGGATCAAACTGTAAGATTTGACATTTATTGATTTCTTTTTTGGCACTGGTTTAGTTGAATTTTTCAGTTGCACTTTGCACTTCCCATTCCCACAACATGTGCGGATGATGTTAATATTGTTGTTTATGAGTAATGTTTCGAATCGACAGTGACAGCCACAGTTGGTCACAGTCGAGTGGATAGACACGGAGTGTGGATTGTCGATGTCAGATGTCGATTTGATGTGATGTTGGAATAAAAAAGATATCTTGGCGGTTTGCGAATTGTGAATTGCGAATTTTTGATTAGCATTTTATTGAATGCTTGCTAATTTCTATTCGTTGAATGTGGTAAGTGGTTCGTCCGTATTCAATTCATAATCCGTATCACATCACTCATCACTACGATCGGCGATACCACACTATGCACTACTGCTGATGCTGACTGCTGTGTACTGTTGACTGAGTTCACGTGTTGACTGCACCTATTGTGCATTGTGAATTGTGATTGAGCACGGCTTTGTGCATTTTGTAATTTGGGAATGTGTCCACGCATTCATAAATAGCAAATTAATGTGCGTTCTGCGTTCCATTCATTTCCCTTTGTGAATTATATGCATGTATGTATAAGTAAAGAACGTAATCAATTACAAATTATGCAATTTTTGATTTACCATCAGTTTTGCCGCATTTATTGTTTATTGGCGACGAATAACCATATTGTTTGTTTAACATGCAAAGCACTGTTTTCTACAATTGCGCGATGGGAATTTGGAATTATACAAGTAAGTAGTTTAAAAGAAGAAATGGTTATTCTACTTCTACAGTATGAATATAACATACACACACACACACACACACACAATTAACTCATAGATGAGTATTGTTATTTATTAGGATTTAGGATTACACACATCAGATTGCCCGCATTAATAATTGTAATTCCGCAATTGACAAGAAAGGTCTGGATCGGCAAACAGCGCACGGCACATAGTAGAGCATAAAATGAAATGTGATAAAATACAAACTACTTGAAACTTGAATTGAAAACAAAGAAAGCCCATTCAGATCAGTTGTCACTGATTGGTTGCGGAATGGTTTATTTAGAGAGTTTATGGATCCAGGCAATCTCAAAATGCACATAGGATATAAGAGCTGCAATTAATTGGGGTCGAAATTGAATGCAGTCAACGATAAACGATAATTTGAGTTTTGAGTCATTGCAAGTGAATCAAATATCGTAAAGTAAAGTCACAGGTCAACTTACAAGTTCGCTCTCCTCCTTTTCTCCATAAACTTAGACTTCATTTGCAAATACAGAAGTAGGAGTTGAGATTTTCTTGCATCCAGAATTTAAAAATCTAGTTACTCAAATAAACATTCATACAAATATAGCTTGCGATTGGCAATGCGAATATCAAGAGTTCTCGTTTGCGACTCGCGGACTCGCCAATCATGCATCATGACATGAGACAAATCTCTGATGTCCATGTCTGACGCTGGCGATGATAGTGATACAAACGAATGCAAAACAGTTTGAACATAGGGCAAAGCTCGTCGGATATACATAAATTAAAATTAAATAAACATGACAAGGAAAATGAATTCGATGTACTTTTTCGTATGTAAGCGCAAAATATATCAGATTAGAACTCTCAGAAAGTTGTCAGAATCAGAAGATTTAAACACTATAAGCTACATACTACAGACTAGAATCACTCTGATTTCTTCGTTCGTAAACTAAACCATAAGCCATTCTGAGTTCATTGTTTTCATAATTTTTGCAACTTTTCATGTTGAATACTTACTTGATTTGCATGCTAGTTACTTCTTCTCTTGCATTTATGAATATTTAACATGTAAAAACATAAAATAATAAATGACATAGCTTTGATGCGACTGACTGTAAAGCTTAAACCTTGTAATACAATTTTATATGTATCTGATACTATTGGCTTATCTGGAGCTGCGACTTTGATCTGCAGACTTAAGAGACCAGAGACCAGTCATCGTCCTCAACAGTTATTTGGAATATACTATGTTTAATATAAATCGTACCTTCAATGCAAAGTAATGATGTACGGAATTATGTCTGAAACTCATATAAATAAGTACGTGAATTACGATAGTGACGAATACAATGTCCATTAAATCGGTTGATTCTCTTTGACAGATACGGGATACGGAGTGGTGAAAGAGGATAAAGATAAAAACTTAGTGTCTGGCGGACGGAAGTGGAGCATACTACAATCCTATTCTGTCAATACATCTCCATCAGCATCATCAGCAAACTTCAAAGTGTGAAATCCTATCTTTTGGCTCAGAGTGCCTGGATCTGTGCTGACCACACCACACAGAGACAAGGAAAACCCATAACTTTCCAATAACTCTACCCATACCCTACCATCATCATCCTGTTGAAGAAAACAAGTTTTAGTTATTGATATGCAGTAGACTGGTCAGGAAACCTCACCTTCAGCTCGTATCACAGTGGAAATTAATTGTCATAGCTCAACGATTATTTATGATCATCGATATACGGTGAGGTCCGTCTCTCTATAAGTGTATACCCATTTTCTACCCAACTTGTCCATGTTGTGGTAGTTGTTCATAAATTACGCCCACCGAACCTGAGCTTGAGATCAGGAGAGAACCAAAGTGGAAATCATGTGTGCGTGTGCTGGTTGAACTTGAGAACTTGAAGTCAGAAAGGAATTCTTGAGAGAAGAGACGTAGAATAAAAATGAAGATGAAGACACAAATTGAGGGAAACGAAACTGTTCCACTTTCAGATGGTATTGAATTTCGGTGACTGTGTGGTTGGCTTGTGGTGATCGGATTGTCTCCCTTCCATCTGCGAGAACCCAAAACGTGTACGTCGAATAGTGGGGTCATTTTAAGATGGACGGCTAATTGAATGACGGACAAAAATGGATTCTTCGTTGACAGAACCGGTAAGCATTCATTTCTATCTCGATTGAAGAAAATCAAAGTTATTATATTAAGTTATGTCACGTTCCGCGGTGATTTCATTTGATTTTGTATGATTTTGCAAGATTTTGTATGGTTGTGTGTGATTTCATGTGATTTTTCTAGATTTTATGTGATTTACGAATCGAAAATTGAGAACATAACAAAAGCTTCGCATTAGCGCCAACATGTTTTTGCGGATTTGCAATTTGCAATGTGTGAAGTGCACGTTGTCAGCAAAGCTACCTGAAATTATTTTTTAGCCTGATAAATTAGATATGGTTATTAATAAATAAATGTTTACAACACTTCCAAATGGAATATTTAGAAATTGACATTGTTTTCCTTTCCATTTTTAACAGTTCGTTGAAAGATTTACCCAATTTTTAGGGTTTTTGGAGTCCTTAAATTCTTTTCCCGTTTAGTGTAAGCAAAGAGTTAAAGAATGAGTTCTATGTTCTATTTAGTCTTGGATTTAGAGCTAGCAGACTGCACATACTCCTTCCCTGCTCTTCATTTTCTCCATCGTCTTTGTCTATGAATGGCTTGTCTGGCTCTGGCTTGGCCCTACTGTTCAAAATTAGAAAACAAAGAGTGTTAAGTGTTTATTTATACTCCCGTCGTTGACGCATGAATGAGGGCTCTGTCTTTCCACCACCACGTCCCAATTCCCTCTGCTCCTGTTTTCTGTTTCGTATTTTGGAGCATGGAACATGTACTCGTCTGCAGTACATTCCGATGCCAGTAGTGCCTGCATATTTAATTAACTGAATTTTTAATGTCATGACCAGACCAATCAACAACTATCGATGTGTTATGCTATGTTATGCTGAAACCTATATACGTAGAACGGATTGGACGAGGCTGTTTTATTTACCAATATACTTAGCTGCATGCAGGATGATGAAAAGTAGCTGATTAAACGTTTAACTTTAATTTAAGTAGCGGCCTGATGCCCTTCAGCTCTGGATTATGCATGTGCTCTGCTCGAGCTAAAGTGTGAAGTAATTATCGTATAACACATCAAGTGTATATTTGGTCAACCAAACAAGGCATAAGGCACAAGCCGACAACTGTGCTTAAATATACGAAACGAGTTTCAGGTTCCCTTTCAAAAATGGTATTAGGTAACGAACTAATAATAAATAATCCTTGTAGAGATGAACAGAATGGTGTTCCTGGTCAATGTCAATGTGCAGGAGTCGAGTTCAATATCAGTTTTCATTTCTAGAACTGTTCTCTCCGTCAATTTTTAGCTGCTGAGCTTGAGCCATGCTCGGAAACTCAAGGATTTTATTACATTACACACACGAACCGCGATTTTTTACGGTTCCGGGTTCCGGGTAAAATGAGAGTATGACGGGTTACAGTTCCATTCCAGGGATTTATTTGCAGTAACGAGTTCAAATTGTATCATATTTCAAGTTTTAAGCAGAAGGAGATGTCAAGCTGCGTTGAGTAGTGACATATGCAATTTATGAATGGGCTGGCTAATCTGAAGTGGTACCTGTACTTGCATCACTTGCGGTCTGTGCTTATTCGACAAATCGCTTTTTATAGCCTTGGATTTTGGATTTCAATTTTATATAATTTAATTACTTTGGTGTACTAATCTCTAATCTGTGCAAATAGTAAATTGTGATTATAGTTAATCATCCAATTCAGGACATTCAGGCACGCACAAGGAGTGTAGATTTTTGCGTGCAATTTTTGCGTTCATCACCCTGTACATCTAATTCTTGAATTACGCTACGAGGGGCGTTCAATAAGTGTTTGTTCATGAGATACAGGCACGTTGCCATTACTTATTGAACGTCCCTCGAACTACGTTTTCCTTTTCCTTTCAAATTTAAATTCTGTATGCCAATAGCAAATCCTCACATTCACAGCTTCATTCTATTGAAGATGCCACAGACTAGGATTCAATTTTATCTGTGCAAATGTTCAATTTACTTTTTTTATGTTTAGTATTTATGACTCATGCGTAGGTGTATTATTATTTATCGTTACTTCCCCAGCTCCAACTTATTTTTTGTGTAGTAGATCTAAAAGAACTGAAAGTGGTTAGTATGTATCTCTATAACTAGGCGAAAAAAATGCAAGTCCGTAGCCAAGCTAGTACTGAATTTGAATTTGGAATTGTGGGATGAGATTGAGATGAGATGAGTGGAGAATAATTTTTTTATATCCTACTCCGCAACTCTATCTTTTATAATAAAAGCAATAGAGCATGATGGGTTTTTTGTGATCTCTGTTTCGTATGCATAAGTATGCTTGGGCATAGTAAGTATTTGCAAAATTGAAGGACTTTTCTAGGGTAGGACTCCGCCTCATTACTCTTGCACACACTTCATCACCATCACCAAGCACCAGGGACAGGGTTGGGTTTTGGGGTTTGGAAATATTGATTAGGAGCTTAATTTTGGTTAAAATCGCCTAAACCGGAAGTTCCATGATCTTCCGTTTATGTCAGCTGTTATATGCTGTTCTGTTAGGCTTAATTAAATTAATTGGATTACACAGGATGCAATATGTTTTATTTTATTGCAAATCGTTTGTAAGGCACATATGACATGATTATTTTAAATCGCCAAAATATTGACTAAACGCCAAAGTTGGAAGGTATCCGTTAATATTACAAATATCATTTACACGTATGTTTTTTCGGGTTTTATCGAGCATTTTTTTGCCTAAAAATAAAAATGTCAAGTCAAGTAATTTGCGAATACTTTATCGCCAATTCCGTGTATTTATCGCCGTATTAAATTTTAAGCGCTTTAAAATGCCGATACTTTGTAAAATCGGATAAAGTCCTAAATGTCTGACCTTGGACGCTCGGATAAACCTACCTTTGTATAAAGATGCGGAATATTAGCCCAGTACCAGTAAGTACTAATTCGATGTTGCTCCTGGTTTCCGATGCTGAATCTGAATTTTGAGTAGCCAGGGAGTCTCTTCTGCTTTTGTATTGTACTGTACTTCCCATTGAAAGGTATAGTATGACAGGTTGGTTGGAATTTTGCTATGGCTTCTTCTCTGTTGTGAATTGTGAAGGTGTATCAAAGAGACAGGTAGGCTTGTGGGCTGGAGGTGGATCTATTCTTCTGTAATTCTATGCCCTGTGTATAATGCAGTATTATGCGCCTCCTGTACATGACGCTCAATCCCTTCTTCCTGTTAAGCTATAAACCTCTGTTTAGGTTCAGATTTCGCCGAATAATGTACTGTGTAATGCTTTGGTGTAATACAGTAGCACATCATTACGCCATAGGTGTGTTCAGTCTTGCATGGTGAGATGGTTCAGGTTAGTTTTCGGTTTGAATTTCATTCCACCAAATGCAAAATAGCATTTGAGCTTGAGCAGAGGGATCCAGTGTCAGTCTTGCGGCAGAACTAGTTGGAGCTGTCATTTTGGCTTCCGTTTGTGAAATTCACCGGTTTTTTTGTAGCTGATAGTACAAGGATTGAGAAATACGTTGTAACTTTTGAAGTTTGAAGTGTTGAACGTTGGATCTGTGTTAAATTGCAATATTGCAAATTTTGAATCACCAATTTCGGATTTGGAGCATAAATATGTAAGCTTACTTACGCACAAATTCAGTGTAGGAACGAATGCGGTCGCAATTCATACAGTAATTCATAATTAAATTCGCGTTTGCATCTCGATTTGCTTACACATCTTGAATTTTGAAGGGATGGGTGAATGGTACGTGCTGAGGCTAAGCTGAGACGTGGTTTAGTGTAAAGATTCTAATTGAGGAAGTGTTTTGAGGGATTTGGGCTTCAAAGGCCTCACATCAAATTAATAGTCAGAAATTGAATTCAGAGAGAGTGACAGACTAATAGAAGCCTGAGAAAATTGACCGACAAGCATGCAGAGGACAAAAGGCTGCGTAGAGTTATTGGTACAGCGTACAGCGTGTGGAGCTTTGCAGTAACTCTACGAATGCGAAGCAAATCTGTAATTGATTTGGCATTCAGATCTTTTAAATGATCTGATGTGCTTGAGTGTCGTAGTCATATGTCAGATGAGCCATGTGCCATGTCGTCACTGGTCGTTGATTTGACTGGTTTGAATCCCAAGATTTGATTCTGGGCTTGGCCACATCAAACCATCAAAGCCAAGTGATTTACATATAGAATAGTTTAGTAGTGGTGACTTTATACGGCGGATTTGCTCATTCAAGTGCTGGTCTGGTAGCAGGCATTGGCACGGTTTGTTTGTCTATTTTAAGACTTTATCTCGTTTAACAGTGCAGTTTGAAGTTAATTAGGATCTGCGAAATTGGTCCATTGTGCTCTGTTGTGTTTGGGGTTTATCGCGAAATTGTGTTTACTAGTTCTGGATTTATGATTGACGTAGTTGACCTTCTCCAGGAGCAGAGTGCCTTCACATTATACAAACAACCAAAGTATGTACTTTTGGAGATTTTTCATTGGCCTTTACCTTGAACTACATTTGGAGGATCTGTTCTGTAATAAAGATGTTTGTATTGTATGGTAATGCAGTTCCCAGTTCACAGGCTATCATAAATTTGGCTTCCTTCCTCTGATATTCGACTTCCTTTAAAATTATTTGTATTAGCTCCTCTATGTTATTGTTCTCAAAATTAAATTCATTGAAAATAGACACTTAGTTTCAAATTTATTGTTTTTGATTTTTGATAGTTCCTGTATGTTGTACTGTACTCTGACCATTGTGCATTGTGCAACAAGTTGTTAGTGTAGTTACAAGGCACAATGCAACGTCGTAGTTGTAACTCATGAATATTAATTGTTAGGGATTCAGGGTGATCACGAGAATGGTCTTTCACGTTTTGGAAAATTCTGCAGCCTTCAATGAAATTAATTTTTATTGAGATTTTTAGCAAATCGAAGGAGATTTATCATTTCTTCCAATTTTATGTAATCTTTTGAAATTTTGGCAAATATCTAGATAAATGTGGAAATACGTTGAAAATTTTTGCATGCGAAATGCCATGTCCAATGCATCATCATATCAAATTTTGCTAATTTTCCATAGGGATCGCTGTTGCTATGGCCATTCGTTCATGACAACGTATGGTAATTTTTTGCAAACGATTTACATTAATAAAAATAACCGGAAACAGTTCGAAATTCAAGGCGCAGAAATTTTCTAAATCTAATCTAAAGGTGAACTGAACATTGAACAATTCTGATGCCCACCCTGTACAAATTGGCTATTTGTAGTTTTTGACACCTTGCAACCTCCTCTGTCTGACTGACTTGAAGTGGTCTGGTCAAGTGTATGTATTTGAATTTGAATTAGAAGTTAATACGCGTTTTCATTTAGCATAATTGAATTGAAATGCAGAATTTTGTTTTATTCATAATATTTCATCTCATAATAGTGTCATTATGGCTTCACAGCACTTGATTATTGCATTTGATTTCCCTGAAATACAAATTGTTATATTATTTATATTTAAGTACGAATGTAGGAAACTTGATTTCAATGAGTTAAATATTCATGCTAGTAGCTATTAAAGCTATTAATGCTTAATGCCTTATGCTACAAGCTAAAGTGAATAAATTACACTTTTTTGTGGGTGCATTGAAGAGGGTGCTAATGGAACCACGAAATGTTGGATTCATGTGTAGGCTATGTCCCATTGGCTTGGCCAAATATTTTCGCACTGTAATAGGACTAATAGACTAATGGCCGAGTGATTCATGATCTTAAGTACAATACAGTATGTAATGATAATTGTGGGGCTATTTCTGGTTGGAGAGGGATTATATCATCAATTTGAAGGTTATGCAATAAGTTAGTACTTGGAACTCTACACACCCTTGCATCTCACTTGTTTTTTTTTTCTTCTGTTTCTTATCTCCGCTTCAATGCGAGATGCGAAACGCGAGACGCGAAACTAAATGAGTGCGTAGTAGTTACATGTTCGGCTGGGTGTATGATTTGTGGTTGGCTGTTGTGTCGGTGTTGTTCCGTTGCGTAATTCCCATGCGTACCATTATTACTTTAGCCTCTAGCGTGAGGGTAATTAAGAACGGCTCTGTTGGAATTTTGATTTCAATTGTTAATGCTCAGTTGAACTATCCTTGCATTTAGAATGATGGTAGGTTGGGTATCATGTTACTTGATGGGTTCAGTTACACGTTTTTTCTGAAGGGACCAGAGTTAAAGTAGCTCAAATGCTTCAAACTTCAATTATTCAAGTCTTTTAATTTTTGGCGGAACGTGTAGATAGATAGTTAACAAATTGTACGGTTAATAAGCCCTATCATCTTTGTATGTAGTTTGCCCACTGTATGTGTTTGCTTCTATGGATGCTTTACTTGTTTACCTGTCACATAAAAATAGCAAAAAATGCAAACTGCATATGACGCAAGCGTAACATGAAATTCCGCAATAATGAGGAAGCGCAATTCTTGCTCGGAACTACTTACTAATTAAACAATTTAGATGAAAGTATCTCTAGAGTAAGTAGTAGAGAATTTACAAATTTTATTGTTGCGGGTTTCGTTCTGTCAGTTATTATTGTTGCTATTTACATGTAGACGGTTTATATTGTTGCTATTTTTATATTTGCCAGTTTACATGATTGTTTTTTGTTTATATGTAACCAGTTTCCAGTTTATATGTTGTTGCTGTTTATATATAGCCAGGTTCCAGTTTATATAGTTGCCAGTTTACATAGTTGCTGTTTATATATAGCCAGTTTCCAGTCTATATTGCCGATTTTATGTTGCCAGTTTGTACTGTTGATGTTCATATGTAGCCAGTTTATATTGTTGCTATTTTTGTGTTGTCCGTCTATATTTTCGCTGTATTATATTGCGGATTCGGCTTTCCTATTTTTTTTAATGTTTAATGTTTCGATACTGTGGCTTTTGGGTCGAGGTTTGTTTGTTGCTGCGTTTGCCAATATTGCGAGTTTTAATGAGAAATTGTTTGCGGTCTTCGGCTTTCCTTTCTCCTTGATGCAGTTGGGAAGTTATAGTTGAGCAAATAGCAAATTGGAAATCGGGAAAACAAATAGATTCTATAATTACCTCAATATTTGACATTTGTATTTCTGGATCGTTCTATTTACAATTAAATTTAAATGATAAATAAATATTGACAGGTCGATTTTTGGCTGATTTCATTGGGAATGAAAATCATTAAATTGTAGACGAGCTGAACTGAAGGTATCAGCTTTAGCATTTAGGATTTAGCATACCAAGTCGGCCTGTCGCATCAGTCATCATTAGTGTGATGTGGTGATTTGTTCCAGCTTAACTATAAATAGGTATTTTGGTCTGTGTATTTAAGTTTTAAAATAATCGAGGTTAGGAGACCAGGGATAAATGTGTAATGAGTGAGATGAAGGGTACAGATGTTATGTTTTAGGTTTAGCACGTTTGGAAGTCAGTCTTTACGGAAAATGCAACAACATCTCCCAACTGACATGTAAACCTGAAAGAGGTAATAATCAATGATTGTTGACATTGGCACACGAAATGAGGTCTTTCTATTGAGACTTTGAAGAAAACCATAGAAGTGATTCTTTTTTTTTCCTTGACGAAGACGAAGACAAATGTGTCATCACTTTGTTCTTCTGGACGTGTGGAACCTGTAGCGTAGCGGTGAAAGAATTTTGGAGTTCTACGAAAAAGTTGTCTGTGAAAAATATTGCCATGAAAATCTATGAAAATCTCGAGAATTGATGCGTTATTCCGAATTTCAACCAGCTTTCCACTTTTCGGTTTTGTATCAGCTTTCCACAATTTAATACATTCGAAAGTCAACTTTTCGATTATAACATGGCAAAGGTGTAACTATAACTTGTTAGCTGACTAGACATGGCATTTCCAATATAAATTGCATATACGTAAATGGTTTTCCTTGCTAATGTTCGTTTAGTCTTTTATGAGGTTCGTCTCGTACCCGGCATTTTCGGCTTTTAGTTATGTGTAGTGGAATCATGGATCATGGATCATGGGTTTGTTATAGGTTATAGGGAAATGAAGAGTGTGGGTGCAGAGCATGTCGGAACAGAGAACCGAGAGAGTTGTCTGTTTCTGAAAATAACCGGAGACGGGAGTTTTTTTTTTCACACAGTGTGTCTACACTTGGTTTCAGTTCACTATGGTTTTTTACATCGTACTTTGAGCTTGTACGAGTAGTATGCAGTTTTTTGGTAGAGAAGAATTATTTTTACGTTATGTCGTGACGTGTTTTTGTGATGTGGATGTCCTTTAACATCTCTATTTTTTTTAGTCCATGTCTTAGGGTTACTTACCTACTGTGGAGTTTTATGATATTGGTTTGGGGCTTGGGTCGGCTTTCTCCGTGAAAATCCAGGGCGTTTCGAAACCATGGTGACAAAGCTGAATGGCTTCACTTTGGATATGTATTAAAAGATGAAACAGGTGAATATGTGTGCAGTTTCAAAGCCCAGATTTGTGGCTCGGTGTTGCAGTAGGGTTGCTTTGCCTTTCACCTGAATATGTGCTATGCTCTTACTTGTGCAATTCTGCCGCCATTTCTAACGTTTTGCCCGCTGAAATCTGGATATTTGACACTAGAATATAGGGAATTGACCGTCCAAGTACTTAAAATTTGTACTTTGCTTTGGCTAGCCAAATATGTAGGATGAATTATGGGGGGCCTTTGTACCGGCGGGTAAAAATATATTTTGGCGGCACATAAAATGTGTTTTGCATGCGAGTAAATTTACGCTCGTAGGGTAAAATCTTAAATGCAGACGAACGAAATTTGTTTCTGCGGGCGAAGTATTTATTTTGGCGTGTAAAATACGTTTTTTCAAAATGTGAAGTAAGTATGTATTTTGGCGGGTAAAACGTGTTTTTCGACCGATGGAGTATATATTTTGGCATTTAAAATACATTTGACAGGCAAACCCTTTATTCTAAGCAGAAAAAATTTGTTTTGCGGGCAAAATAAAATCTTGAAGATGGCAAATTTGTTAATCAGACAAATCTGTATTTTAGCGAGTAAAGTATGAAGTACTATTAGTGTGTATGGAAGACAAAAAATGTTAAGCCATTTCTTACACACCCAGCTTTCACTCAACTCGCTGGATTTTGAGAGGCTTTTGGCATACGCTGTGCTGAAATTGAAATATTCTAACACCCAACGCCCTGTACCGTGTCGGTGTCGGTAGTCGGTGGACGATACATTATACACTTATACAACACTGAAAGCACGAAAATGGAATAGATTTCTGTTCAGTCTGTCTAGTGCAAAATGCACATACCAATAGGATCTCTCGCAGATCCGAATTGAGAGAGTGAAATTGGAAACCGTGCCTTGTTGTTCAGTGTTGAGCCGGTTACCCGGATACCATAGAATTTTGGTTCTGCCGTGTGTTGGTGTGTTGTTGATATTTGATATTGCAGCTATCCCTGGTAATATTCTGTTATTAAGGGATTAAAGTGTAAGTACACAGATTTGATTGCACTAACGTGGGTTGTGAGTGACTGTGCCTCGTCTCGTTCTATCCGTTGAGTATGTATTCAATATTCAAGTTTGGAAAGCCTTAATCCTATTATTTCCTTGAGTGGGTTTAAAAATATTCATGAAATCTCGACCGACAGGTGGTACGTGTATTTTTGCCTATTTGTATAAGTATAAATTGAATTGGGGATTCAAGGAGGCCGGAATGAAAAAGATAAAAAGAACAGCAAGATGACACAATAAAAATAATAAGCTCTGTTGAGTGATAATGAGTCAGAGGACGTTATAAAGCGAAGCCTGTTCTTTTGTGTTGAAGTACGCGATTTTCCCTTTCCACTCAATAGAAAATTTCTGCTAATAAGCAGGTAATTCAATGGAATATGCAATTGGCTCCCTGGTGCTCCTGAATTAGGACGGAGTTTGCTTTTTGTATTGTAAAATAGGCTTGACAAGGGTTGTTCAATAAATTTTTGATTCTTCAGCGAAAAATCTTCTCAATTCTTTCGAGGTATAATTATTTTAGGCATTATCGGAACTTTAGGAATGACCCTCGTAAAACTGACATTTGTCAATCAACCACTTAATTTTATATATGGACAAATATAGGGAAACTCTTTTGATCATAAATTCGGTTAAGAATTTTCAATTTCACAAGAGTTGAAGATTCACACTGTGCTCTGCCCTAAAATGCAAATAGGCACACATCCTGTGCCTATGACTCGTATGCAATTCGTTATCTGATGAAAATTAGACACTTGGGCCGTTTTTGTGTCGCCTCGTCAGTTTTGCGTACAATTTAATGCTGCTCTAATGCGTGTGCAATTTAGATTTTCCGTAGCCTTCAACTTTTTGTTTTGTTTTCAAGCACAACGAATTGCGAGAAATTTTCTCAGCAACTTCCAGATGAGTCATGCGAAAAAAGTAAGGAAGCTTAAAAAAAGCTTCTTTTGAACGGAAATTAGTATTTTCAGGTATATTTTTTATTCGTTACACATGACACAAATACAAAAGGATGAAATTTACCCTACCGACTACAGTTTGCAGGAGGTAACAATGTGTAACAGTGCTTTTGTCGAAAAGGGCTTCAGTGGGATACGAAAGGTCATTAGACTTTTGAAGCTCTGGCATCTGTTGTGCTTGTGTTCCCAAAATGATATTGAGTTATTTAAGTAAAACACTATGCTTGAGCTCGTATTGTCCTCTGTTATGTTGCATAATAATGGAATGGGGTTAAAATGGGGTTATTTTTTTATTAATACCAAAAACCTAGCTTTTTAGCATTGTGATGGTGATGATAATATCTATCTTCGTGAATTTGTAGGTGTCGTGCTTTCGTGACTTGGTTCACTCATCTAAACAAAAATGAAAATGTACAGGGTGGATGCCAGAATCCCCCCCTTACAATTAAAGATCGAAGTTTTAGAATTACAATTGCCATACTACTTAAGTAATCGGCTTTTCCGTCAACATATTGCCGTTGCTATAGGAATTCGTCCATGTCAACGTGTGGTACACTTCTGCTTTTATTATTTTTAAATTGACAATCGGCAATATCCTTTTCTGATCTTGAAAAAATAGTAAACCCCATCTATCGGCTCTATTTTCTATAAAACTTATATTTGAAGCCCGTTTCTATCCGAATGCGAATTCGTCCATGCCAACGTTTGTCCATTTTTTTAATAGACAAAAATGATATTTTCTGGTCAGAATAAATAGTAAACCCCAGGTTATATTATTCGTTGCTATGCGAATTCTTCCATGGCACCCACCCTGTATTCTATAAGTACTACAAATTTGACCGTGTCTACGGAAGATACTAACAAAAGCTAAAACACTAGAAGGTGTGTCAGAAAACGGTAATCTGTCCTGATAATATTTTAAAATGAATATAATGAGTCCGGAATTTACCTGA